>BPTQ01000006.1:118106620-118404053 GCA_019973895.1 Chrysanthemum seticuspe | reverse complement strand
TATGAACTAAATATAAATATAAAAATACCTCGGGATCATTTTTGAAAGTAACGTTTTAAATATACAAAATAAAACTCACGCGATAAAGATTATTAAATATAAAAATTACGCGTTGAATGTGAAGTGAAATGTTATGAATGAACTAATGAGATGTAAATGATGTCAATGAAATGTAGACTAATCTTAGTCCATATGAAATGTACGTGATGTTATGATCATGAATTCGCCGCTAAACCTTTAAGGTTACGCGAATTTGAAACAAGTAAACCAAGTTTACTATAAATGTTGAAATTGTAAGGCATGAATTGTGTCGAGAAATGACCTGAAATTACGGGTTATGACAATAATTGTCATACTTAGTTTCATTAATATGAAATTTTGATAATGAATGTCAAAACTCTTTGTTGTGGAATTACTTTTGCGAGGACGATAAGTAATACAAAGTAGTTTTATGAATTCAAATAATTTTTGAATATGTACAAACTGCAAGAATCCATGAATGGATATATGCATGCATCTAGGAGATGATTCTTATGTTTAATATTAAATCCATGTTTGATTTAACAATTAAAATAAGATTGCTCATAAGTATTCCTAAAAGCTAGTGGGAGTATAATTTATTTTTCTTAAATCTTATATGTTGTATGGGCAACTACATTCCACTTAAATTAAGTTTTAGTTGGGAATGAAACTTCGTTTGTAAGATTTGGAAATAATATATACAACCTTGGAATATATGTTTATTATTATAAACATATGCGGTAAATAAATGAGTCTAATAGAACATGATGAGTACATATCTTTGACAAGATAATATATGAATGAGATCTTAAAGTCTAACTTGAAGATTCATCATGAACATCATGTTGTGTATAAGGTTGTTGTATCATGCTTGATTACAAGATGATTTAACAACATTGTAATATTTATGTTTGGATTTAGAATTACATTCCTCAGCCTGGAGTTGCTCCCAGATTCTATACGACAATTGTTGTGTAATTGTCATAGTCAACAAACTTGAGGTTTGGATGACACCAAACAAATAAGTATTCAAAGTTTACGGATGTTTAAAGAGCATATTGTTGTACATAATGATGCTGGTATAATTGAGATGACACTCAATTCTAGTCATGGTATCCTTGATGATGACCATGTTGACTGGTTATGCTCATCTAAGAGCATAGTTGCATTATACATTAAAGAATAAAGAATACTTTAAAACTTTAAAGTTTTGAAAGATAATTGACATAAAAGGGTGGTTCAGGTTATCACGCACCTTATGGAATGATATGACAATATCAATATATGTGTAAACATATACAAGAAAGTCACTTATTGAATTCTTGAAATAAGTATTCTCAAAATTCCTATAGATCAAAGTTAATTGAAATTATGCCTTGTCAACAAGTATGATTTTCATGACTTGTGGAAAAATCATTAACTAGTATTATCATGCATTGATCTATTTAGTATTTGGATAAAGGATGTTAAACAATTATTATTTATAATGAATTAAAGTACGGTATACGTTTAATTTCATTTATAATATTGTATCCTGTATTTGCATGTTTAAATCCTTGAATAACTTAAGTTATTCTAAATAGTCCGTTGTCAATCAATAACATGGGAATGATATTGAATTAAGACAAATCTGAGTATTAGTTAGAATATACTTGAAAGTATATTGATGCGTAGCATGACTAATTTCAGATGATATTCAATGGATTGAGTATAGGACTTATCCCACCCACATGATGATACTTTATGGATCTTTGTCATTAAGTATATCATGGATATTTATCCTCTGACTTGAGATACCAGAGATATGTCATGGATGTAGTGCATTTTTGTGAAGCAATCTAACGCTATACGTAACTGGTAGTTATAAGGGTTGTTTTCAGAAGTGTTGCGAAATTTATGAATCCTGCTTGTAGTCAAAATGGGATTTGTTTCCTTCAAATTTATTTTGAAGTATAATACTACTGGGCCCCTCGTAGGGTTGTTAAGATGTTTGCATGGCCATGCCCAAGGTCTTCTGGAATATGTTCAGAAGAATTGGTAATCTTATTCAATCACATAAAGCGAGAAACAGAATAGTTAATTAAGAAATGAGTAAGATCCATATTCTTATTAACATGGTATTAGAAACAAAAGGATGAATATGATGATGAATCATCAAACTTGGTTTTTCTCCAGAAAACTATACACGAGTTGTACCGGGGGCATTGGCGTGTTGCTAGACGCTAACCAATGTCATTTCACGTTTTGTAAACATATCCAAGTGGGAGCTGTTGGAAATGTATATATTTACAAACATGTGAATGTCCGGATTCGAACTCGTGACCACGGGATTGCACACATTAGCGAATGAGAATTAAAGTTAATAATTAATGTTTATGTTTACGATTAATTATTACACATTAAGTCCGGTTAACGATCGTTAAGTATTTAACGGAAAAATGACTAACGACCGTTAAATGAAAAGAGAAAGGACTAGAAATGGACAACTTGGAAAAGTTATGGATTTCCTTTGGGCTTGTCTACATGGCCGGCCATAGGGGCCTTCCAAAGCCCTAATTCATAAACTTGTTCCCTAAGTTTACCTACTAGTATATAAAGAGGGTTAGGTTCTAGGGTTTCATACACTTTGTGCATTGAATTAACCCTAAATCTCTCCTCTCCTCTCTCTTGTCCTATATTCGGCCGAACACCCCTTGTAAGGGAGTTTGGTTTCGTTTTTCTTAAACGAGGACTTGTGTTAGATCTAGCAATCGCTTGATTCGTTGGTTAATTCGTGTGTACAAGAACGTGGTAGTAAGACACTATTCTTACACCATATTGGTTTGAGTTGTAGAACGGTAAGGGACAACTCTTCAAACCACTTCTTTGTTTTGCTCAAAGGATTTGACATTCGCAAGAGGTACGTTACGCATACTTTCAGTTAATTATTTATTTGTTATGATCTTTAGTCTTCCGCTGTGTACTCTTGATGTCTTTATGTTTTATTGTATTTTATATATCATAAACCCAACACTATGGTATACGTATCATGTTTAACGACCGACTATAGGTGCTATGGTATACGTATCATGTTTAACGACCAACTATAGGTGCTATGGTATACGTATCATGTTTAACGACCAAGTATAGGTGCATTGGTATATGTATGATCATGTGTAACGATCGACTATAGGTGCTATGGTATACGTATCATGTTTAACGACCAAGTATAGGTGCATTGGTATACGTATCATGTGTAACGACCGACTATAGGTGCTATGGTATACGTATCATGTTTAACGACCAAGTATAGGTGCATTGGTATACGTATCATGTTAAACGACCGAGTATATGTGCTATGGTATACGTATCATGTTTAACGACCGACTATAGGTGCTATGGTATACGTATCATGTTTAACGACCGACTATAGGTGCTATGGTATACGTATCATGTTTAACGACCAAGTATAGGTGCATTGGTATACGTATGATCATGTGTAACGATCGACTATAGGTGCTATGGTATACGTATCATGTTTAACGACCATGTATAGGTGCATTGGTATACGTATCATGTTAAACGACCGAGTATAGGTGCATTGGTATACGTATCATGTTAAACGACCGACTATAGGTGCTATGGTATACGTATCATGTTTAACGACCGACTATAGGTGCTATGGTATGCGTATCATGTTTAACGACCAAGTATAGGTGCTATGGTATACGTATCATGTTAAACGACCAAGTATAGGTGCTATTGGTATATGTATCTTGTTAAACGACCAAGTATAGGTCCCAATGCAATGCTGGAAGTATTCCTAACATTGTTTGCTGTAAAAACTCATTCCTTTTGTATAAGTTTGAAGAAACCTTGCTTTGTTCCCTTTTACCAGTATTATTTTGTAACGACAGACGATGGAACTAAACATATGCCGTTTTAAATAGTTGCAATAAAGTGTAAGTGTATTTTTTTAAATATTTCTTTTGCCGGGGACAAGTCCCCGGGGAAAGGTTTGGCGGGAATTTTCGCGCACATAATTAGCATGCTTTGGACTTTGGTCAAAGTTGTTGAACGTAAAATACACTTTTTGCGGGGACAAGTCCCCGGAGAAAGATTGCGCTGAATTTTGACTATCCGGTCAAAGTTTGATAAAAAGCTAACTTACTTTCGCCGGGGACAAGTCCCCGCCGAAATTGCCCGTTGAATTTTCCATCACAAGTCAGCGTATTTATGTGCCACGTCAGATTTTATTTTGTCGTTTAGTGACTTTCGCTGGGGACGTTGTGTCCCCGGCGAAAGGTTCCTCGCCCGTCCATCCGATTGTTGTAGTGAGTGGATGGAATCCCAAAATCATCACCAGCCATAGGGTTTTCTAGTCATGGCCCCAGCAGTGCATGAAACCCCATAACATTACTGCCATCATTAGCCATATCACGTTAGATGTTTCTAGCCATATCATTGTTTGCAACCTCCAAGCATCATTGGCTCTGGTTAGGTCTATGTTTGCTAGAGCAGAGTGAGCAGCATATGTATCAATTCTAATACTAGGAATTTGGACAATTATATTGGTAGGAAATGTTTCCATAGCATATTAAGATATAATTTGGGCAATTATAACTTATTTTAGAACTTGTGGATGTCATATAACTCTTTCAGCTTAAATGAATAATCATCCTTATTTTAGAACATAAAATGAATGATAAATGTGATTGTAGAACACGATATATTTGGCAGTACAATTTTTTTGATATGTCCTGTTAAGTATTCATGTATTGGGTTTGAATTAATGTAAAAGAATACCATGTGCGGTGGGGGTCGTGGGGTGGGTAAGGGATCCCATGATACTATATCGTCACTCATTTAGACCCTCTTATTAGTGGATGCTTCCAATATTCCTCCTATCAACATATATTTCATGATTGATTAACAAGCAAAACCATTTGTTAAAAGAAACTAATGAAATAACACATATCTATATTTCATGATTGATTAACAAGCAAAACTATTTTGAAACAACATATATTTCACGATTGATTAACAAGTAAAACTATTTGTTAAAAAGAAACAAATGAAACATACTTTTTTATTTGAATAAAAGGTTTTTCAACTCATTATCATGGTTTTATCTAGGTTATGTTTTTTTCACTTGAAAACAGAGACTTTTTTTTTTTTTTTTTTTTTGAATGGCAATTTGTTAAGAGCTAGCAAGGAGCTAGAAAAATTACAAAATAAAAGAACTAGGATTTTTTATCCAAGAGTTCCATTCAAAGTTTAAACTACAACGATTAGAACACCAACTAAAATACAACTTAACAATATCGTCGAAAAGAAGATCAACCCGAGGTAACTCGCTTCCAAACAGGACTCGATTACGGAATTTCCAAATGACCCACTAAGTGATATAACAAACGCCTTCTAAAACATCCTTACGACGTTTAGTAACACGAAGATTGGATAACTAAAGAAACCAGTCTTCATAAGAGGAAAAGTCTTGATACTCTAACTCCCACCAACGAGTGACCTTAAACATAATTTGACGAGCCAAATGGCATGCAAAAAAAAGATGCGAAGTTGATTCCACAACCACACTACAAATAGGACATAAAATAGATGGAATTTCAAACCCACGGAGAGAAAGGTTTAACCTTGAAGGGAGCTTATCCAAGGAGACTTTCCATGCAAAGATGTTAATCTTGATTGGGATATACTTTACCCATCGAGTACAAGAATCAGCCATAGGAAGAAAAGAATCATCAATAAATTCACGAGCCGATTTAACCGAGAAAACACCTGAAGAATCCAACACCAAGTCCATCTATCGAGACTAGATATAGGGTATGTTTGGCATACAAGATTGTTGAGATATTATGTTTATTTTCTTAACAAATAAGTTATTTAAAAAATAATCTTTATTTGACAGACATATTTTATAAGAGATTATTAAAAAAAAATAATAATAAAAATAATAATAATAATCTTTTATAATCTCTTAGAATCAAAGACTAATTCATGTAGCTTATAAAAATAATATATTTTTATAATTTCCGTCTCCAACATGATCTCAAGTTTCAACAATCAGTTACTTTTACCAAACATATTATAAAATATCCATGTTGAATTATTGAAAATTTAACACTAAGAATTTACTAAACTCCTTCTTATGTTAAGTTAAACTTAAGAATATTTATTAAATAATTTCCTAAGTTAACACACCCAACAATTAATTCATTGAATAGTTTTTTTCCTCTAATATTAAACCAACATTTGCTTCTATTATTATATTAATAACTTGTGTTTGCATTCTTTAACTCTTGTACTAAATACATATTTTATGTGTGACTCACAAACATGAAAAAGAATTAGACGATATATAATGGCACAAAAAGACACTCAATTTATGATCTATTTCCAATTAGGTTACTTTATTTTTTTCTTGCACATAAAAGGACCTTTTATTTTTTTATTTTTATTTTTTTTATTTTTTCAGATTTATGTTTTTTTCTAAATTTCGTTAACCCACTTCATTAGTAAATTTCGTGTTTGGTCCTTGATTTGTATAATCATTTCATGCATCGTTCATCACCACCAAAAAAATATTTTCAAAAAAAAAGTTTTAGAAAAAAAAAATTCAAAAGAAAAAAGTTTTTGAAAAAAAAATCGGTGAAAAGGTTTCCAAGAATTCGAAAAAAAATTTCAAAAAAAATTTTGATTTAAAAAAAAAAAAAAAAAAAAAAAAAAAAAAAAAAAAAAAAAAAAAAAAAAACTGGAAACTTTTTTGAAAAATTTTGAATTTTTTTTCTTTTCGAAATTTTTTTTGAATTTTTTTGATTTTTTGATTTTTTTGGTAACTTTTTTTACTAATTTTTTTTTTAAATTTTTTTTGGAATATTTTTGGTGGTGATGGACGGTGCATGAAATGATATCCAAACTCAAGGATCAAACATGTAATTTACTAACGAAGTGGGGTTAACGAAAGTTAGAAAAAAAACTTAAATCCGCTTAAAAAAAAAGTTGAGCGCCTTTATGTGCAAGAAAAGAAGTAAAGTACCTTGATTGAAAATAGACCATAAGTTGAGTGTCTTTGTGTGCCATTTGCCATTTTGTTTATCTTTGTTGTAGTTTAAAATGAGACCGGGGGAAATTAAAATCTGAATCCGACCAACACAACCCCGTTTTTGTTGACACGAAAACGTGTTTACATTTAATCTACTCATATTTCATGTCTCAATTAAAATGTAGAAAAACGTAAAGAGCAAAATAGAGATTGTTATGTAAAGTGCAATGAGAATAAAAAAATTGAGCAAAATCATTAACAGAGACGGGTCTCACATTGTTGTGGTTAATAATAAAGGTGTGATTTGTTGGAAAATTTAGTGCACTTGTGGGATTAGTTCACACCTTGTAATGGGTTAGGATGTACGGAGTGTAAACCCATAAGGTCCATGAACACCCTGACTCTAATAGTGGTTTGTATTGGTAGTGTTTGTGGAAAGTACTGCTTATGGAAAGTACTGCTTGTGGATTCCACTGATAAGCAGTATTTCCACTGATAAGCAGTGTTTCCACTGAAGTGTTATGAAAGTACTGCTAGAGGTATGAAAGTACTGCTAGTGTTAAAGTACTGTTAAATGGCAGTTACAACTGCTTAATGACCACATTTAATTGGTCATGTAACCACTAACATCTATAATGGGGATAGTTATGAGGTGATTAATGGGCCGATTAATCCTCATAATTTCATTTGAACGGCTGAGAGTAATGTCCTATAAATAAGATATCTGATTATGCATGAAAAACACACAGAAAACATAAACACTGATTAGCGAAGGGGTTATAGAATTGTGCCTAATTCTCTAACTGCATTTGGTCTTATCCCAAGTAGATATTCGTGATACCCAGGCATTAGGGTCGAATAGTTTACTTTGGAAAGTGATCACACGATTCCAAGTGATATCTGGTAACCACCAAGTGGTATTGTGTTTCTGCTGACTTGTTACTTGTTTCAGCTGAAGATTGATTATCTTTACCCTGCTGCTGGGAGTTATAACCGCAAACAATCAAAGTAAACTATTTTGTGATAATCAATGGCTGTTGCTGCAATGAAACACATGGCTTCGAACTTTGCTAAGCTGGACAAGTTTGAAGGGGTGGACTTTAGGAGGTGGCAGAAGAAGATGCACTTCTTGCTGTCAAGCATGAGTGTGGTTTATGTGCTGACTACTCCAATTCCTGATGATGGGGATGTTGCTACGGTTGAGCAGATCAGAAGGAGAAGCAAGTGGGAGAATGATGACTACATATGCAGAGGTCTTATTCTGAATGGTATGTCTGATTCTCTGTTTGATATCTATCATAACTTTGAATCTTCCAAAGAACTGTGGGATTCTTTGGATGCCAAATATATGGCTGAGGATGCATCAAGTAAGAAGTTCCTTGTTAGTAATTTCACAAATTACAAAATGACTGATTCAAGACCAGTCATGGAACAATACAATGAACTTCTTGGAATACTTGGAAGGTTTACACAACACAATATGCACATGGATGAGGCTATTCAAGTCTCTTGTGTCATTGACAAACTCCCTCCTTCATGGAAAGATTTCAAGCATACCTTGAAACATATGAAGGAGGAGTTAACTCTTGTTGAGTTGGCCAGTCATCTGCACATTGAGGAATCTCTCAAGGTGCAGGATAATGACAAGCCAAAGAGTAGCAATGCTACTGGTGCATCTGTTGTCAATATGGTGGAGCATAACAACTCCACTAGGTACAATGATAACAAAGGCAAACGCAAATATCATGATAACACAAAGGCAGATCTTAACAAGAAGGCAACTCCTACTTGTTGGAAATGTGGCAAGACTTGTCACATTAAAAGGGACGACAAAGGTGTTAAAATTGGTGGTAAAGCCAATGGATCAGGCACTAATGGTTCAGGGAGTGGTGGTTCAGCCAACTCACTGAAAGGTCAGAATATGTTTAATAAGTCCTTTCAGATTTATTATGTTACATATGTATCTGAATCTTTTTATGTGCAGGATGATGATGTTGCGTGGTGGGTTGACTCTGGTGCAACAGTTCATGTGTGTAAAGATAGAAGCTGGTTCAAGACTTATGAGTCACTGAATGATGGTTCTATTCTTCACATGGGAAATGAGTCAACAGCCTTGGTGCATGGTCGTGGTTGTGTAGATCTTAAGTTTAGTTCTGGAAAGATTGTAACTTTGTTTAATGTTATTCATGTTCCTGATATCAGGAAGAACTTGGTTTCAAGTAGTGTTTTGAATAATCATGGATATAAACAAGTTATTGAATCTGATAAATTTGTTCTTTCTAAATGTGGTGTTTTTATTGGTTTTGGTTATTTATGTAATCAAATGTTCAGGCTTAATATTACCACTGACAGTGTTATTTCAACTTTTGTGACCACATATGATCAGATTGATTCTACCCTTTGGCATGCTAGACTTGGTCATGTTCACTATAAAAGGATGCAAGATATGTTTAGGGATGGTTTAATCCCTGCTTTTGACATGGACACTGAAAAGTGTAAAACTTGCATGTTGACCAAGATAACCAAGAAACCCTTTCAGGGTGTTAGTCGTGAGACTAAGATCTTGGAGCTTATTCACAGTGACCTGTGTGATTTGCATGCCACTCCTTCTTTGGGGAATAAGAAGTACTTTGTGACATTTATTGATGATGCTTCTAGATTTTGTTATGTCTATCTGTTACATACCAAGGATGAAGCATTAGATAAATTCAAAGTGTTTAAAACTGAGGTTGAATTACAACTTGGGTCTTTGATCAAAAGATTAAGGACTGATAGGGGAGGGGAGTACATGGATACTCAGTACTTTCAGTCTGTTGGAATAATCCATGAAACGACTGTGTAAGATATTACTTTTCACATACACATCAAACCATAACACAAAGTAGCATATAGATGGAATTCTAGAGAGAGAAAGTTAGAGGTTTAGGGAACTTAGTGAGAGAAAGTGAAAGATATTATTATAAGCTCCAACTCTCTACCTTGGGAGGTAGAGAGTATTTATAGTCTTACATAAATCGCCACACATCGGGCTGTGGATCAGGCATACAGTGGGTAAAGACCCGTCCGTCGTCCACGGTGTTACTTAACTAAATACTACTTAACTTAAAAGAACTACGACTACGAGCTTTCTAACGATTACATATACTTGAGGTGACCGACTCTTTAATACCTGGAATTTCTAATTCCTAACAATCTCCCCCTAAGGGAGGTCACCTCAATCATGTGCCAAAATTACATAGAATACAACTAGATAATACATTAACACTTGATCTTGCATTCTTGATGTAGTCCTTTGCTCCTAAGCTCGTAGTCATTGATTCTTCACATTGCATGTTTGGTTACTCCAAGTGGAGGTCTTTTACTGATCCATGTGATAATAATTTTGAGCCATCTTTTGAGATCATCAGCTATCAAAAATCTCTAAGACATCCTTTGTGATGTTGTGACTTTAGGACCGACATGCTCACATTCTGGATCATGAAATCTTCTCATCAGAGTAGCGGAAGCTTTTGTTGAATCATGATATTGGCAGCAGCGTAGCAGAAGCTTGGAGTGAAAATATCAGAGTCATTGATGCACTAATCATGATTTCTTTGAGTTGAATGTGTTAAGTGAGCATGTGGCTATGGATTGACCGCTTCATTCTGATCAGCTGCAAACGTCGGGTGTACCTGCATACAACAGTTAGCAATAAATTGCACGAAAGTGTCTTTGATCACTTTTGTTGAATTGAGGTACACGGCCCACGGTTCCCCGTTGATCAGTACATGTACTGCCTGTGATCGGGTATAATTCCGAAGAATTTCCTTGACAGGGTTTCGCAGCTGTTCTAGCTGTTCTCAAACCGGAACATCTCAAAGAAGACAACACGGAGTGAGTGAACCAACGAATTTTAAGTCCACTGATTGATGAAAAGAGATTTGAAAAACAATCGTGTATTGCTCAATAGAAATTGTTTTTGCAATACAACGAAGGTTTTATTGAAAATCAATTATCAATCATAAAAACACCGTTTGGTTTGAAAAATGAGTACACGGTCGATGTGCTAACGAAAAGAGTTTTTAAGCACAAAGACCGGTTTTTCAAAGGTATCCGTCAATCCATAACCTGAACCAGGATTGATTCAAGAGATTGAATCGCCCCATTGTTTCTGTTCAGTTGTCACATGGTTGATCCATATAATAGATCTCACATGCCACCTACCAGGAGCTTGTTTGATGTTGGCTCCAGAAGGCTTTCCATCTTCATTGTGAATATGTAAACACATCACTCAGATGTTCTGGCAATACCACAAGGATAATGCGTAGGACTCAAGATATAATCTCTCTTTCCACATTGTGTGAAACAGAGAGTCTTCATTGAAAGTGTCCTAATGAGATTTATTGATGATCTCGTGGCTCTAGACTCAATTTGTGCATATTTGGATCCTGTGCCGGAGACTAGGGAGAGGGTCTCCTTCTTCAATATCAACTATCTCTAAGAGAAAGTCGATAGATAATGTCGGTTCCCCGTGAGAATGAAACAAGCCCTTTTAAGAGGAACTTGAGTGGTTTGGAAAGTTGAAGTGCAGTGCGTCACTGGGTCCATGACGTCTTGTCTTCAATACCGATGTTACCATCAGTAGTATATGAATTGAACCCGGTTTCTGCCCTAAGGTTGAATAAATGGAGGGCTATTTGTTTTCACCCTTTTCTCATTCAATTCTTTTTAATTCTTCAACCCCTTCAGTGCTTACCGAGACTTCATAGCTAGAACCTTGTTGGGTTTATTCCAGTACTAGCTCAGTCTTAGTCCGCACTCTTCCCATTTCTCATTTTTCTCCTTTTATCATCATACCTAAGGACTTCTACACTAACTAGTGGATTGTCCCTGGGTAGATCCCTCCGGTTCTGGCGGATCATGGGAACATATACCTAACCTTATCATCCTTATATCACCGTACATAAAGTAAAGTTGGTCGGTCTATTTGGTATTGTTCGTCTGCCATTGGATCCAATTGAAAACCATTTGAAAATCAATTCAGATACTTGTGATATATTATCAAAGCATTTTGTACCTGAATTGTTTTTGATATTTTTAGAACGAGAACTCCCCCTCAACATGTGCATCAAGTATTTGAAAATGTTTAGCACACGGAGGCAAGAGACAGAATTAACTTCTTTGATTACCATTTTCTAAAAGATATCAACATCACTTCCCATATCAAATCAAGTAGATATAGGATTTCCGGGAAGGATGAGGTTTCCATAAATTCGCTCCCCCTCAATATGTGCCTCGAGGTTTGAAAAGAGTTTTGCACATACTAGAGGGAACCTGCACCTTGGGATGAATGATCACGTTTCAAATCAAAGGTTTAAGATAGATGCTCCCCCTCAACATGTGCATGGAAAATTGAAATCGTTTGTCACATGTGGGCAGGATAGCATGTACATCCTTATAAAACCATTTACCTAATTATCAGTTTAAATCCAATTTAAATCACACATTCTCCCCCGATCACAATTATCAAATCATTTGAGATTTGTGATCTCTTATTGATTTAAATTGATTTTGAAAGCTTTTAAGGAGAATAGTGACTTTATTGTGAAAGCGTTTGAACTGATAAGGATCGGATTTTAAGACTTTACACTCCATTGATAAAACATGCATTTATATCTTTTGAAAACAATTTTAATGCCAAATAACTTTTTAATTTAATTGAAATCATTCTCCCCCTCAATCAATGACTTAGGTTGTTGATTGAGAGATAGAGATTTTGACAAATAAGTCCTGATGATTATCAAAAATAGACACCGAGTTATTTTTCAAAGCATTTGGTTTTCAGCAGATAAATGTTTATAGAATCAGAGCATGGAATTTGAAAACATGTTAAGACATGGCTCTGTTCTTTCTTTTAAAACCGGGTTATTGCCTGAAAATGACAATAAACCATTTCTCTTTCTCCCAAAAATATTTTTTGATTTTTTTATTTATTTTTTTATTTTTTATTTTTTTTTAAGAATTCGAACAACATCTAAAGTCCCGTGTCATTCTTTGAATGACAGCACAAAGACCGTAGATATTGTCGAACCGAGAGAAACATGACAAAATGACAATTTTTTTTTTTTTTTTTTTTTTTTTTTTTTTTTTTTTTTTGAAGATTTTTCGAATTTTTCAAATTTTTATGGATTTTGAAAGTTTTATATTTTTCTATTTGATTTTTGAGGGTTTTATAATTTTGTATTTTGTTTTTCGAATAGATATATACAAGAGATAGATGAAGATAGACCTTTACTCCTCGTCTTCCTCCTGAAGACGTTTGAGAGTTTCTGGTTGAAGGCTTTTCAAGCCAAGTCGTGGAAGAATAAACTCAAAACGTTCTCTTGGAAGAGCTTTGGTGAAGATGTCTGCTAACTGATATTCAGACCTCACAAAATATAGTTCCACCACATCTTTTTCCACTTGTTCCCTGATGAAATGATGTCGAATGTCGATATGCTTTGCTCTTGAGTGTTGAACGTTGTTGCATGAGAGAGCAATAGCACTTTTATTATCACAGTACAGAGGGATTTTGTTGAATTCAAAGCCATAGTCAGATAATTGAGATCTCATCAATAAGATTTGAGCACAACAAGATGACATGGCTATGTATTCAGCCTCTGTAGAGGAAATAGAAGTACTCATTTGCTTCTTTGAAGACCAGCTCACAAGCTTATCACCCAAAAACTGAGCACCTCCAGACGTACTTCGACGTGTATCTTGACAACCTGCATGATCAGCATCTGCATAGGCCGTTAGTGACATACCGGTGTCCTTCGGGTACCATAGTCCCATATTGATGGTTCCTTGGAGATACCGAAAGACTCGTTTAACTGCTACAAGGTGCTTTTTAGTAGGCTTAGCCTGGTATCTAGCACACATGCAAACAGCGAACAAGATGTCTGGTCTACTAGCAGTGAGATACATCAGGGATCCAATCATACTTCGATATTTCGTTTGGTCAATCATGATCCCTGAGAGGTCCTCATCTAGTTTGGTTCGGTCAATCATGGGGGTGTCAACAGGGTCACATGAATCAAATCCAAATTTCTTTAAAATCTCTGTTGCATATTTAGATTGATTTATGAAAATGCCTCCGGGACTTTGTGAAATTTGTAATCCCAAGAAAAATGGCATTTGTCCCATCATTGACATTTGAAACTTTGAACTCATTTCATTTGAAAACCGATCACATTCCATTGGGTCTGTCGAGGCAAAAATAATATCATCAACATAAATTTGAACATGAATTAAATGTTTGCCTGACTTCCTGGTGAACAATGTTGGATCAACTGCTCCTTTGATGAATCCGGTTGATAGAAGAAACTTTGACAGTGTATCATACCATGCCCTTGGAGCTTGCTTTAAACCGTAAAGAGCCTTCTTCAAACGATAAACGTGAGTAGGATTCTCTTGATTCACAAATCCTTCAGGTTGGCTGACGTAGACAACTTCTTTAAGATCTCCGTTCAGAAATTCCGTCTTTACATCCATTTGATAAACTACCATGTTCTTACTAGCAGCATTAGCCAGAAAGATTCTGATTGCCTCGATTCGAGCAACTGGAGCAAAAGATTCTTCAAAGTCTATACCCTCCTCTTGACGGTATCCTTTAGCAACTAATCGAGCCTTGTTCTTCAACACATCACCATGCTCATCAAGTTTTACTTTGAAGATCCATTTTAGAGCTATAATCATAGCACAGTCTGGAGCAGGTACTAACTCCCATACATCAAGACGATCAAACTCATGAATTTCATCTTGCATGGCATTGAACCAGCTATCTTCATTCATGGCAGTTTTAACATCTTTTGGTTCGATCTTAGATAGTACGGAGTTGAAGAAGCACCATAAGGCATCGGTTGCGAGTTGTTTCCGGGTTGATACAAGACGAGAGGGATTTCCAATGATGTTGTCTAAGGGGTGATCGTGAGTCCATTTTCTGAGGTGTTCATGTGGCAGTTGTTGAGGAACTGAGGTAGCTGAGTCGATGTCTCCTGAAGAAGATGGTTCTGATGATGATTCAGGAGTAGCAAATATGTTTTCAAATGGAGCATCTTCAAGAGTCGCAAAGGGATTAACTTCATCATTGATGCCAGAAACATTTCCATGATGTACATTTGAAGAATGATGATTTGTTGATGAGACTGAAGGATCAGCAGCGGGTGCTTCTTGACTTAACGATATTGAGACTGAGGGATTGACTTCATTCACTGGAATATGAGCATCCTCTGTTGTGGGAATCATTACCTCATTAGTAATTGAATCATACAGTTCATCAAACATAGGATCAAACAATTTCTTTACATCATCTTCAGATGGAGGTACATATGGAGTTTCTTGAGAGGAGTTTGGAACAAGGGATGAACCAATGGGACTGTTTTGAAGTGCGGGTCCTGAGCTGGAGTGTCCAGGAGCCATTTGACCGGTCAGCTCATCAAACGTAACGTGAATTGTTTCCATGATATTTCGGGTTCTTTTGTTGTAGATTCGGTATCCCTTTTTGTTTGGTGCATATCCTACAAATACTCCAATGTCAGCTTTAGCCCTAAGTTTGCCCAAGTCTTGACCCTGATTAGTTGGATAGCACAAGGCACCAAACACACGAAGGAAAGATAGATTAGGTTTTCTGTTGTGGACAAGTTCATATGGAGTTTTTCCATGAATAGTGTGAATCAGGGAACGATTTTGTGTGTAGCATGCAGTGGCAATTGCTTCAGCCCAGAGAAACATTGGAACCTTTGAGTAGATCAGCATTGTTCTAGCGGCTTCAACAAGAGTACGATTTCGTCTTTCAACTACACCGTTCTGTTGAGGGGTTCGTGGAACACTTCTTTGATGGCTGATTCCAACGCTTTCATAGAATTCACTAAGTTGTTTGTTGACAAACTCAGTTCCATTGTCTGTTCTGATAATTCTGACAGTTTTGTTTAGTCGAACCTGCAGCTGTTTGATGAGTTTGATGATGATATCAGGAGTTTCATCCTTTGTCCTTAAGAACTTGACCCAGGTGAATCTAGAGTAACCATCAACCACAACTAACACATATTTCTTCCCAAAGATATTCTGCACCCTCATAGGTCCACATAAATCCATATGAATCATATGAAGAACTTCTGTGACAGAGTTAGTAGGTTTGGGTTTATGGGCATACTTCTTGCTTTTTCCCAATTGACATGCTGAACAAAGATGATCCTTTTCATACTTTAGTCTAGGTAAACCTACAACTAAGTCCTTTCTGGAAAGATCGTTGATGGTGCCGAAGTTCAAGTGATTGAGACGACGATGCCATAACCATGACTTTGTTTTTGAAGCCTTTAATAACAAGCAGATTGGAGAGGCCCTCATCATGTCATCGATAGAGATGGTGTAAAGGTTTGAGCCACGAGTTCCTTTCAACAGTTCCTTACCGTTAAGATCTCTAACAAAGCAGGTATGTTTTCTGAAGGCTACTTCTAGATCAGAATCACAGAATTGACCAACAGAGAACAGATTATGACCTAAACCTTCCACATAATACACTCTAGAGATGACACTATCACCAACAACATAATCTCCATAACCCATAATAGCACTGAAATGATCATTACCAAATCTAACAGTCCCGATGAATTTGCTCACGAAGTTCATGAGCCGCGACCGGTCTCCAGTCATATGCTTGGAACAGCCTGAGTCCAGGTACCACAGAACGATTTGAACGATCTGCAGTTGAACATAGACAAGAATGGATAACTGGATAATTGGGATCCCCATGCAAGAATGGGTTCCATTTGGTTAGTTACAATGGTTGGACCACCCACATCAGAAATAGAAGCATTCATATCAGAAAGTGAGGCAATGGAATCATTGTGAATAGATGCAGTACTAGTGTCTGTATTAGCCCTGTTCACAGTGTGATCACTTCTTAAAGGAATAGTTCTACCAGTTGGCATCCATTTTCTAGTGGGCATTGTCTGATTAGTCTTATGACCAACAGGTATCCAATAGAAGCCTATTTTACTGAATGTTCTTCCTGTGGGTTTCCACTGTTTTCTAACTTTCTTTCGTTTTTGCCTTTTAGCCTTCTTAGCATGAATTTTAGCATTAACAATATTAACTGGACAATTAACATCATTAGGCAGAACATTAACATCACATTCATGATTAGAAACAAAATTCAAGCAGTCATCAGTACAAGGTTTGCAAATAGTATCAGAATTCGAATTAATTACAGTACGCCTATGGCTAATACTAGAATCAACACGATTCGTTTTATTCGATTCAAACTTAAAGTTCCTAGATTGTTCTTCTACTTTTTTTCAGTGCACATTCTTAGCTTGCGAGGTCCTATCATTCCTTGTATTGTCTTGAGACTTTGACCTGCTCCCTTTAATGTCACTGATTACTCCTGTAGAGGGAATGGGAATATTAGTTTGTTTTACTACTCTTTGCACCACCTGTATAGATGTGCTGGGATCTGAACTACATGCAGGTGCACTAAGGTTCACTTTCTTAAAACTAGAGGTACTGAGATTTGTACTCCTATAAGGCACATTTGAGTTCTCTTTCTTAGCATTGACAGATCTAGAATCTGTACTACTCAAGGGTACACTACGGCTCACATTCAAAACATTGGGAATCGAGTGCATATCATATTTGGCCTTAGGCATTGAGCATGGAATCAAAGGGTTAACTCTCTCACCTAATGTCTTTGGGCATATTGTGATCAAGCATTCTAAGATTTCTTGAGATCGTTTGGCATATAAGCATGCATGTCCAATTGCATTATCATGAGGTTTCTCTAGCTTATCCTCTTCAACAATCTCACGCAGGCATTCTAAGCAATCCTTAAGGGATGAGAAATATGTTTGAATGGCAAGTTTGTTGTTCCTTAGATGAGGGGGGACATATGTCACAGATAAAGCATATTTATTACAAGAGTGACCCTTTGATACACCATTCTCCCCATTGATCATTGGCATTTTCCCTTTTACCTGACTCTTCAGATTCTCAATTTCCTTTTGCAATGAAGTTATTTGTTCGTTGTTTTTGTTACGAGTGACTTTAATTGATTTAAACAACTCATTGAAGTGACGTTTAACCTTTTCATTTTCTTCTAGAAAACTTTCGTTTTCCTTTTGTAAAGCATTTACTAGGTTTTGAAGATGAAACGTTTGAGAATTCTGAGAATCTAAAGAAGGAGGCATTTGGGAGCCTGTCATATTGTTTGTTTGACCCTTTAATTGAGAGATTTGGGCTTTCAACTTTCTGATCGTGTTGCACTGAGCTTGAATTTGTTCATCACGTTTGTTAATTTGAAAAACTGCATCAAACTCTGGAGCATCTGAAGATGTCTTGACATTTGAAGTTTTGACATTTTCTTTAAGATGTTGATATTTTAGTTGTAAATTAAAATGCTCAACTTCTAGTTTAGAAAAATGTTTAACGAAATTGTCGTGATCATCCAGTTCAATTTTCTCATTTAGTTTAGAATTAGTTTTTTCAAGCTCAATGACACGATCATGGGAGACTTTCAGGGCCACAGATAATTCATGAAATTTGGAAGCATTAATAGAGCAATTTGAGGCAGTGAAAAACACATCTTGAGCAACACATTCAGTAATAAGATTCTCATTTAATGTATGCAAGTTCTTTCTCTCAATCTCATTATATTTCAGTGCACGCTCATAGTTACTAACTTCAACAACCATTGCATCAAATTCCTTTTCCATTCCCTTAATATCAGTTTCTATCCCCTTTTTAAGACTCTCAAAGTGATCTTTTAGAAGTTTAAAGAAGGGCATGACCTCAGTCAAATAACATTCTTTCATTTGTTCAAAACCCCTTTCTCCTTCAGTTATACCTGTGGGTGTGATCCTTTTCTTGCAAGTTTTCTCAAAATCAACAAATAGTTGAAATATCACGTATTGGCTAATTAATGTCTTGCTTTTAGTGGCAATTGTTCTAGGTACAAGATGCATTGGTGTATTAGGAGGATACACAGTCGCTCTAGGCATTTTCCAAAGGGGAGGGTTAGTTTCAACAATATTTTCCGCTTTCTACTTATCTAAATCCTTTTTCCAGAAGACTTGTTCGGGAGTCAACAAAGTCTGAGGCTTAAACTTGTTTAAGGAAATCCAGTTTTCCTTCTTGTAATCATGAGGAGTGATGATTATGTTTTTCTCTTTGCATTTGGGATCATTTTGTTTCTTATTCATCTTTTCCCTAGTGATTTCATTTGATTTCTTATCTTCCTCAGTGCACTCAACGCAACTAGGTTTCTGCCTAGGCTTAAGGATTTCATTACCATCATAAAGCACCTTATGAGCATTTCTAGCCTTTTTAATTACCTCTGGATTTGGTTCCTCAACAAGGGGAATGCTATGCTTATCGCTTAAGACTCGATGTTTAGTGACCATGTGAGCAGTCTGAATGGTGTTTCCTTGTATGTACAACTTGTTTTCAAGTTTGTTTTTCAAAGTTTTCAGATTAGAAAAATCTCTCAAGAGTTTTGATTCCTTTGCATTAAATTCTTGCTTAAGCATTTTCACATTTTCTTGAAGTTCTTGTTTTTGTTTAGCTGTTTTAAAAAGTTTTTCTTGCAAGGAATTTAATTCTTGTTTCAATACTTCTTCTCTAAACTTACTTTTTCTAATTATTGTACTCACTTGGACATCCATTTCCTGCTCACGAGTGGTCAACTCAAATTTTGCACGTTGTTCATAAATAGCAACACGTTCCTTATTGGCATTTAGTTCAGAAATTATGGAATCATCAGGAGCACATGCAGTGTATTCATCAAAGACATAGTCATTGTTGACTGCAGAAGATGCATCACTTGGTACAACTTCACTTTCACTTTGTTTCACGTATTGATCGTATGGGACAATATTGTTATTACCCATATTTTCAACATTTGATTCAATAGTTTCAGTTGATTGTACTTTGTCATGCATCTGTTGCACATCAGCATCATCGTATAGTTTTAATACCTCTGAGATGAGTTTGTCCTTGGATGGGCCAGCTTGTGGTGAAGAAGAGATCTTGGGAGAAACCATTGGAGAGATGCTAGCCATAAAGATTGTGTGTGCAGTAGGTCCATCATCTACATCAGAGTCGTATGCATCACAGTCAGCGACTTGAAAGGCATTCTGATGATTGTGACCTATCTCCTGAATAGGCTACTCATCCACATCTGCATCATAGGTCTTGGTATTGCCCTCAGCAAGAAACAACAATTCCTCTTCATCCAACGCAGCACCATTGTCCTGAGCTTGTGCCAGCAACATCTTATCTCTGAAGTAATCAGCATTCTGTGGGCGCTTTGGAGATGTGCAGTTCCTTGCAATGTGTCCTTCACCACCACAGTTATAGCATTTGATTGGCTTAGCTTGACCTTGGTTACCATTTCTTCCTCGATTCTGGTTGCCAACATAACCTCTCCCAGCTCCACCTCTTCTCTGATCATACTGTCTTTCCTGAGCTGGTTGCCCCATAATTTTCCCATCTCTTATCAAAGCATGGTTGTGAAGATTGGAGGCGGTTCGGATCTCATTGCAGGTGTGGAGTTTGTTGGTGTGAGGTGAAAGTGTCCTGTTCTCTTTAACCATGAGTGTTAGTTGAGTGATGAAATGTTCCATGACAGCATTTGCATCAGGTTGCTTGAACCTCGGATCAGAAGTGGGTTTGTGATTATCATCATTCATGGGTGCAACTTGAGAAGCATTGGTGGAAGTCCCATCATCTGTGAAGAAGGCAGTTGAATCATTTGTAGACCTTGTTTCTCCCTGACCTTTGAACTGATCAAGAATCCTTTTTTCAAACATGGCATGTCTCTCATTTTTAAGGAGGAAGGCATAGAGTTGCTCATAGTTTGTATCCTTCAATCCTTTAGTGAGTTTCACAGAGGTGACAAACTTGTGCCATTCGGGATTCATATTGTTTACAAATTTTGAGTTCAACTGAATGTTAGGCATAGTCATCTTGATGTTTCTCATGTCATTCACCAACTTATGAAATCTCGCATAGTACTCATAGACACTCTCATCTGGTTTCATCATGAAGTGCTCAAATTCGTCATAGAGTTGGGATTCTCTGTCTTCCATAGTTAATTCTGAACCTGAGAGAAGCATCTTAACATTATCCCAAACTGCCTTTGCATCAGTGTTATGATTGATCAGCTTGTAGATGTCTTTAGGAAGACCTTGAAGAACAATGTTTGAAGCCCTGATATCTGCATCGAATCTCTTTTTGTCCTTATCATCAAGCTCATCATACATCTTAGGTCTGTCCATTCCGTAAACAGGAGTACCATCTTCATTAGTATCAAGTATGTCTCTAGTCGTCTCAAATCGATATGGTCCTTCATCAATGGATTTGAGAATGTTGACACCATTTTCCTTTCCAAGGCAATACAATCTGATTCGTTGAGCCCAAGAATCGTAGTCAGTTCTGTCAAGCATGGGTGGACGAGTATCTGAGCCAGCTGCTTGTACATCCTCGGCAACAGTGGAGATGATAGTAGGGACGTTGGTAGACATGTTAACTGATTATACGGGATTTTATAACTCTATGATTAAACCGGGAAATAGATTCTTTCACGGGATTTTACTGAATCAAGAGAAAACCGTAAACAATCACTCAAGTCGCTAGAAGATAATGCACTAAGTCGCTAACTCTTAATTCGCTACACCCCTATGTCGCTAGAGTCCCAAGTCGCTAGACATAAAGCAAGTCGCTAAGTAGTAATTCGCTAAGCCTCAAGTCGCTAGCAAAAATTTGGCAGCAATTCGCTACACAAGTCGCTAGAGATACAAGTCGCTAAAGAGCAACTCGCTACAGATTAAGTCGCTACCACCAAGTCGCTACTCGTAGTGGAGAGTCCACTACTTGTACTTTAACTCGCTAGATCTAACTCGCTAGGTTTAAAACTGTAACTCGCTACAATTTTGTGAAGCAAGTCGCTATGAAGAAAAGTAAACCGTGAGCTAAGTCGCTAGCAAGAAAAACCTTATAAACATCACTTTTCAATCCAAAAACAACCCAACCAAGATGATTCAAGCTATCCAAATGAAAACCTAAACACTTGTGATGATTCTAAACATGAAAGTACTAACAAAATTCAAACTTTAACACAAGAAATCAACCAAATGATGCAAAAACCACTAAACTTTTTCAAACTCAAAAACCACCTAAAAACCACTAGAAATCCAAAGATGTGCAAGATATGATCTAACCATGGCTCTTGATACCAATTGTAAGATATTACTTTTCACATACACATCAAACCATAACACAAAGTAGCATATAGATGGAATTCTAGAGAGAGAAAGTTAGAGGTTTAGGGAACTTAGTGAGAGAAAGTGAAAGATATTATTATAAGCTCCAACTCTCTACCTTGGGAGGTAGAGAGTATTTATAGTCTTACATAAATCGCCACACATCGGGCTGTGGCTCAGGCATACAGTGGGTAAAGACTCGTCCGTCCTCCACGGTGTTACTTAACTAAATACTACTTAACTTAAAAGAACTACGACTACGAGCTTTCTAACGATTACATATACTTGAGGTGACCGACTCTTTAATACATGGAATTTCTAATTCCTAACAGACTGCCCCTTATACTCCTCAGCAAAATGGTATTTCTGAAAGGAAAAACAGGGTGCTGAAGGAGATGGTTAATTCCATGTTGTCCTATTCAGGACTGAGTCAAGGGTTCTGGGGTGAAGCTATGTTAACAGCTTGCTATTTGTTAAATAGGGTTCCCAACAAAAGGAACAAGGTTACCCCTTATGAACTCTGGACTAAAAGGAAACCCAACCTGAACTATCTCAGGGTCTGGGGTTGTAGGGCTGTTGTAAGACTCCCTGATCCAAAGCAAAAGACTTTGGGTGAAAGAGGTATTGCCTGCATCTTTGATGGATATGCTGAGCATTCCAAGGCTTTTAGGTTCTATGTTATTGAACCTAATGAACATGTTTCAGTTAACACAATAATTGAATCAAGGGATGCAGATTTTGATGAGAATAGATTCTCATCAGTCCCTAGACTAAGTCAGAGGATTCCTAATGGAACTCATGACACTGGTGTATCAGAGGTCCCTGATGGTGAACCATCAGTGGTCCCTGATGAGGTTGTGGTTCAGCAACCTGAACCTGTGCTCAGGAAGAGCAAAAGGGTCAGGACTCCAAAGTCATTTGGACCTGAGTTTTAACTATACTTAGTTGAAGGCACCAGGGATGAGGTCTCAGACCAATACTCCTATTGCTTCATTGTTGAGGATGATCCCAAGACATTTGAAGAAGCAATGAAGTCCCAGGATATTGCTTTCTGGAAATAAGCAATTAATGATGAGATGGATTCCATCATGGGCAACAACACTTGGGTGTTGGTTGATCTACCACCAGGTTGCAAACCTTTGGGTTGCAAATGGATTTTCAAAAGGAAAATGAAGGTAGATGGAACTATTGAAAAGTTCAAGGCTAGACTAGTCATTCAGGGCTTTAAACAAAAGTCAGGAATAGACTATTTTGATACTTATGCCTCTATGGCTTGTATCAGTACCATAAGACTGCTGATTGCTATGGCATTTATTCACAATCTGGTTATTCATCAGATGGATGTGAAAACAGCTTTCTTGAATGGTGAATTGGAAGAGGAGGTTTATATGAACCAACCTCAGGGCTTCATCATGCCTGGCAATGAAAACAAGGTGTGTAAACTGATTAAGTCTCTTTATGGACTAAAGCAGGCACCTAAGCAATGGCATCAAAAGTTTGATGAAGTGGTTTTGTCTAGTGGTTATGTTCTTAACCAAGCTGACAAATGTGTATATAGCAAATTTGATGAATCTGGTAAAGGAGTCATCATTTGCCTATATGTTGATGACATGCTGATCTTTGGCACTGACCAAAATCAGGTTGACCTGACAAAGGATTTTTTGTCATCAAGGTTCTCCATGAAGGACATGGGGGAGGCTGATGTTATCCTTGGTATTAGGATTAAACATGAAAGTAAAAGAATTTATATCTCTCAGTCTCATTATATTGAGAAGGTACTGAGGAAATTCAATTACTTTGATTGTACTCCAGTGAGTACACCTATGGATACTTGTGAGAAGCTGATGCCTAATCATGGCAAGGCTGTATCTCAACTTGAGTATTCTAGGGTAATTGGCTGCCTGATGTATGCCATGACTTGTACAAGACCTGATATTGGTTTTGCAGTGGGAAAATTGAGCAGGTATACTAGTAATCCTAGTGTTCATCACTGGCAAGCAGTTCAAAGGGTACTGAAGTATTTGAAGAGAACTATGGATTATAGTCTCTCATATACTGGTTACCCATCAGTGTTGGAAGGATACACTGATGCAAGTTAGATCAGTAACACTGAAGACAATTCGTCTACCAGTGGCTGGGTATTCCTACTTAGTGGAGGTGCAATTTCTTGGGCATCCAAGAAGCAAACTTGCATCACCAGTTCAACAATGGAATCTGAATTTGTGGCTTTGGCAGCTGCTGGTAAAGAAGCTGAATGGTTGAAAAACTTGCTTCTTGAGATTCCATTGTGGCCTAAACCTATAGCACCTATTTCTATCCGATGTGATAGTGCAGCTACATTGGCTAAGGCTTATAGCCAAATGTAAAATGGTAAGTCTAGACACTTGGGTGTCAGACATAGCATGATTCGTGAGCTTATCATGAATGGGGTGGTATCTATAGAGTTTGTGAGATCTCAACAGAACTTAGCTTATCACTTGACGAAGGGTTTGGCTAGAGACTTGGTTATAAAGTCTGCTAAAGGGATGGGTTTAAGTCCAACTTAGTCACTGAATGCTAGGACACCCAACTCCCTCCTAAGGAAACTTGGGAGCTGAGTTCAATGTGGAAAGCTGAACATTCAGTGGACTGGAGGACATGTTTTATTTACATCCCAAGGTTGTGCTCAGAACCTGCTGAAAGGAGGATGAAGTCTTTACTTCTCAATGGTTAATTTTCTTTGAAAAAGTGCTTGACAGGAGCATGAATAAAGAGGAACCACCTATGTAAATGTTGAAGTTTTGCCGCTTCAGGAAGCTTTGGACTTTTAGCTTTTACAACATTTATGAATTTGGATATGGACACATGGCTTGTATAGTGTCAGGAGCTTTTAAGTGTTTGAAAACTTGTATGTATTTTATCTTCAGGTATTCAAATGGGCTGAAGGGTTCAATTCTTAGAACACCCTTATTCTCGAATATTTGAACGTGTAATTTACTAAGATGGAAATTCAATCCTCAGGACATTTTCGTTTATGCATATGTTTTGTTTAAATGTTTGGTTTTCATGCAAAGGAAGTGAACTAAATTTGGGGAGGATTGTTGGAAAATTTAGTGCACTTTTGGGATTAGTTCACACCTTCTAATGGGTTAGGAGGTACGGAGTGTACACCCATAAGGTCCATGAACACCCTGACTCTAATAGTGGTTTGTATTGGTAGTGTTTGTGGAAAGTACTGCTTGTGGAAAGTACTGCTTGTGGATTCCACTGATAAGCAGTATTTCCACTGATAAGCAGTGTTTCCACTGAAGTGTTATGAAAGTACTGCTAGAGGTATGAAAGTACTGTTGTGTTAAAATACTGCTAAATGGCAGTTACAACTGCTTAATGACCATGTTTAATTGGTCATGTAACCACTAACAGCTATAATGGGGATAGTTATGAGGTGATTAATGGGCCGATTAATCCTCATAATTCCATTTGAACGGCTGAGAGTAATGTCCTATAAATAAGATATCTGATTATGCATGAAAAACACACAGAAAACATAAACACTGATTAGCGAAGGGGTTATAGAATTGTGCCTAATTCTCTAACTACATTTGGTCTTATCCCAAGTAGATATTCGTGATACCCAGGCATTAGGGTCGAATAGTTTACTTTGGAAAGTGATCACACGATTCCAAGTGATATCCGGTAACCACCAAGTGATATTGTGTTTCTGCTGACTTGTTACTTGTTTCAGCTGAAGATTGATTATCTTTACCCTGCTGCTGGGAGTTATAACCGCCAACAATTACCTTATAAATATGACAGAAAGCGATACTAATTTGTTGAAGATTTAATAAAGTTCGCTCTCAATAATATGAAAGACAAAAGATATGCCTAATGGATGGAACATTTGGAACTATATTTGACTAAGTAAATAAATTATAATATTAATTTTTTTAGAACGGCATCACATTTGAAATCCGACTCCCGAGTTAAACCATCCAAACGGACAGGTTCCGGGACCCGAACCACTAGAAGAGACCCACGAAATGAAACCCCTAGAACTCACAGCTTCGCACTAGAAGGATTATAAATATTAATTGTTAGGCTTAATTATGTTGTTGCCATAACGATTTACGCATAATTGATCGCAAATAAATTAAATTGTAAAGTACCAGTTGTCGTAATGCGCGAGTACTCAGCTAGCTTAGGGGGTGTTTGATAGCTTCTTAGTGGGCCAATTAAGAGAACATCACTTATTCGGTCAGCACATGAGGTGTTTGATAAAAATAAATGTAACCTCTGACCGATTTATTTTGCTACTGAATCATTTTGGGGGATGGAGGTCCTCAGCCATTCAACATATATGCTTCATTGCCTTATTTTATTCTTTAATGTTTTCTTTTAGCAAATGCTTTTTTTTCATACGCTCAATTAAATCAACAGTTGGTTCTTTTTTCTCACATTGATTGCCCTTTTTTATTCTTTCAATGTTTTATTTATTGCAAATGTTTTTTTTTTCTCAAACGCTCAAATAAATTTACCACAAGTCCTCAACATTGTTTATTTTATATTTTTCTCAATATAACAATAAAATTAGACCACATATTCCATTACCTTTATATAATATTTCTTTTTGTATATAAAAACATGGTGACGTAAGGGGCCATATCAATTACATATTTTTGGAGTCGTTCCTTTATTCACATTTTCTTGTAATATTATAGTTTGTAGAATTACATTTAATTGAGTAGTTCATAATTTATATCGTTTTATGATCTTTCGATAAAACCATTTACATTTTTTTTGTTTATTCCAACATTACTTTTTTTACATTACATTTTTATTCGAGTTAATGATTTTTTTTAATCAAACAATACATTTTGTTCAAAAAAAAAATCAGACAAAAGGTTAAATTGATAATTTCAGGCAACTCAGATTGCTCATTCTAAACAAAGAGTTGAGATCAATATAGAACTTATATTTGCCATAGAACAAATGAACTAATTATAGTCCTCAATTTTTTATCTAAATTAATAAAAAATTATTTTCCACATTTTTTTTTAAAACAACATATCTTACAAACGGTAAATCTTCAAACTATAAAAAATACACCATAACGACGAGAATTAAATTATCTTTTTATAGATATGCACTTTTATATATTTTCGACAAACATTTTTTTTCAAAAATCTCGTCCGAAAAAATCATATATGATTTTTACGAATCATATATGATTTTCAAAAATCATGTATGATTCGATTTTTACTAATCATATATGATTTTTACGAATCATATATGATTCTTAAAAATCATATATGATTCGTAAAAATCGAATCATATATGATTTTCACAAATCATATATGATTTTTGTTGACCGAAATTTTGAAAAAAAAAATTGTTAAAAATATATAGTAGTGCATATCTATAGAAAGATAATTTAATTCTCGTCGCGATGGTATAATTTTTATCGCGTAACGATTAATGGTTTGCGAGATATTTAATTTTTTAAAAAAGAGTGAAAGTTTATCATAATAAAAAAATGAATGGCTATTATTGGTTCATTGGATTTATGGTAAATTTGAGATCTATATTGAACTTTTGCCTATCAAACAATCATTTTCACTCAGAATCAGATTCACTCAGCATCTTTGAATCATTCAGCAGCTTTGATTCATTCAGCGCTAAATCATATTTTTTTATCAAACAGCCCCTTAGTTTAATGCGTTAAGACTTAACAATATTACCTGTATGGTAAGATGACATGGCATAGACCCTCTAAACATGTCCGAGCTCAAGTCAGTGATGATAAATGGAAGTTTTAAGCTTTGCTGTCTCATTGCATCTCTATGCATAAGAAGCCTGAAACAACCAACCTGTAAAATCTTCATGGATTGCAAACACGTAAACCGAATGAACTAATCTTTTGGCATTTTTTTGGTGCTCAGTTTCATCATTATTTGAAACTTGGTTTCAATTTGTCAATAACATACTATTTTGCTATGGTTCTTGATTCAACATTCTAGTGAGAATACATGAAAGAGATGATAAAAATCAAGTTAAATCTTGTATTACTAATATGAATCACTCAAAATTGACATGAAAAAAATGTAATAATATACTAAAGTTAACAAGCTATACCATTTGTTAAAGATAATAATTGGATAGAGGAAGATAATAATTGAAGAAACAACTGAAGTAAGGTGGCCATGTGAAGCTGCACCTTCCTTGGAAATGAATACATGACATAATATTCATAACTCTAGCCCGAAAAAATGAACATGTTACGGAATACGGATTAGTCCAAGTTATACAGCATTTTGATCTCTTTCAAAAGGATTAAATATTATTATTTTTTGAACGATGAATGCATTAAAAACAAAAACTCTCTAGCAAGAAGCTAAAAGAGAAGTTACAAGGGCTTATTTAGCCAAGAATTTCAACAATTGACTTTACGACCCCTATATTTAAGCCAAGAGAAAGAGCAAATACGAATGGAATCGAAAAGATCACTCTTCCTCATGGGATGAGAATTAAAAGAAACACTATTTCGATACCGCCATAGGACCCACAAAGAAGCCGCGGTAATGACATACACACGGTCCTTAGAATCCTTTGAAGTTCTCCAATCATCGATTCAATGTAACCATTCGAACCAAGAGGTAAAGGAAGGCGTATTAATATCGGTCCACACTCGAATAAGACGCCAAATATTGCTAGCCGTATCACACCCAAAGAAAACGTGGTCATTTGATTCCACGCCCAAGTTACATGACGGACATGCAATAGACATGATCTCTATCCCCCGCAAAGGATTAAATATTATATGAGTAATTTTGTTCACTTGTTTTGGCTTGCAATCCTTTTTTAGGATATGATGATGGTATATTTAAGATCAAAATTCGTATTTAAGGTTTATACTTTTCAATTTTAATTGCATGTGCATCTTATATACATAATTAAAGTGTATACATTTAGTATCGGACGAGTAATAACCTAGTATATATATATAGGAAAAAAAACTCGATTTGACCCTTGTATTTGTAATTTATGTAGTCATTAGCTAGCCAACTTGTTCATTTTGCCATTATAACTAATTCTCTAGGGACTATTATTTTAGAGAATTGATACTCGCACAACATTTTTTGATGAATGCACCACAATCTGTGCATTACAATTTGTACCGTACAATACTGTAATGCATAATTTGTGGTGCATTAATAAAAAAATATGGCCCATTATTATACTTTTGTCTATGGCAATGCAAACAAGATACGTGGGGACGTTCAGGCAGATAGGGTCATTGGAAAGTAATGGTGGTGATCATGGAGAGTCTTACTCTTTGTCGAGAGCAAGTGACAATGTCAGTGCTACTGGCGATTGCATAATTGGTCAATGCTACAGGCGATTGCAAGTGATAGTGTTCAAATACAAATTATCCAATTATCTACAATACATTAAAATTTTGTACACATTAGATAAAGATTAAAGTCCATTTGCCCTTTGCTAACTAGCAAGAGTTATTGGTTAAATTACATTTACTAAACACCAACTTTTCTCTAATATTAACAAGTTGTACTTAATACATATTTATTAAACTTATAAATTATTATAATTAAATCTGATTTGATAATTACCCAACTTAAATACAATAATGTCATATTTAACTAAAACATGCTTTAACTATATTGTACATCATGTATTCAAAACTTGTATTTTTGAGTATATATGACATTTTGATGTTTAGATTAGGTATATATGAAATTATCCTTTTAGATAAATAAGCTCATACTTTCCTTTTATAGTCACCTTAAACTTTGTCATGAGGACACCTGTTAGACAAACCCATCAAATATATCATTATTTCCTTAAAAGAAATGTTCGGGAAAGCGATATTTTAATTGAATCGACTGAGTTATCGCTTGACATCCGATCCAGCCTAGTATTAAGTGATCCGCCAAAAGTCGCCAAAATTTTTGTTGGTGAATTGTGCAAAAACTTGAAGTACACACATACAAACTTTCAAAAAAAAATGTAATTCCAACAGACATATAAAAACTGGTGCTATTGCAGCTACACCTCTCACTTTGTCATGTATACTACAAAGAATGGCATAGATCCTCAGGAAATACCATTCATGTATAATATGAGGGCTAGTTTAAACGACAGTTCAATCAAGATTTTCCCTCAAAACCGGCTTCTTATAACCAAACCAGTTTTCGGTTTTCAACAAATTGTTCATAAGTATATCACTTGTGTGCAACAAACTTTTTTCTTTGTTAAATGTAATTATGTTTTATACCGACTTAAATGTTGCTTTGACACATTAAAGACTTAACCAAAAACCTTATCACTACTCATGTTGTGTGAGAAATTTTCAAATCAAATAGTTGTAAGTTTAAGTTTTGCATAAAAAATAGAGAAGCGCTAAAGACTTAGAGAGGGATAATAAGACTATTTTACAAGGTTTCATAATAAGGATCATCTATGCAATTGAAAAAAAATCAAGGACAAAGGTAGAGATTTGGGTTAAACCATAGTAACGAACGGTGAATTTACTCTAGAATGAATTTAATTGTTTTGTCAATATGATTTTCGTGGTGTTCGCTTCTGACTTAATAAGATTTGAGTGTCTTCTTGAGTATGACATTTACAATTAAATCTATAATTCTTACCTACATCGTATCCTGCATAAAAAAATTTCACCATCCTAATCTTATCTTAACGCTGAGTTTTGCTAACAACAATCATTAGAATTGTGGTTCCTTTAAGACTATGGTTAAGAAAATAGGAAAATGATAAACAGATCTAATTAAATGGACTTAAAAAGTAACCTATCGCATAAATGACTTGTACAGTTGCATAACTGTACAAGTCATTTATACGATAGGTCACCTTTTAGATCCATATATCAACGCTCAAAGAAATATAATTTATTACCTAATGGATGATAATGATTGGACGGTGGTTAAAATAGAAAACGGATAATAATCCCAAAAATATTATGCATTTGTAACAAACTTTCTATTGTGATATGGGATGAAATGAGTTATTACATCAAACTGTACTAAAATTATTCCACAATAGGTGTAGATTGGCGGGACATCCTGATTTCGGGTGTCTTTTGGCATCAGTCATTGTCCACCCTATAAGGAATAGCTCCGACAACTCTCCTGGCCTAGTGGGGCACCAACTGGAGTGAGCACGAGCCAAGACTCGAACTCCTGAGCTCTTATTCCACAAAGTCTCTCCAGTGTGCCCATATGTTTTGCGGAGGTGGGTACATATATGAAGTGTTAGAAAGTGACTTAAACTTTAAGGGTTATTTGGTAATTTTGTGACTTGTTCTACAAGTTTGATTCGAATTTGGAAACTTTCTTATGACGGTTAGTTTGCCCTATAAATAGGGATTATTAACATTAGTTTTCTTTGTACTTTTTGAATAATAGTTTGTTACCCTTTGAATTAGTTTTTGTGGTGGTACCTTTGAATTTGGTTTTGTATTTGGTTTGGTTATTTGAATAAAGCTTCCGCTTCGTTTGTTTGGATTTGTTTCGTCTTTGAATTACCAACAAGTGGTATCAGAGCTAGGTTTGATTAGCCATGAAGAAGAAGAAAAAGAAAAGCAAAAAGAAAGAGAGAATTTGTTTGGTTTTGTATTCGTTATTGAAGATTCGATCAGGTAGGAATATCACTTTTGAAAGTTGAAACTTTGGATATTGTTTTTTGTTCATATATGGGGTTTGGTGTTTTGGTCTTCACAATAGATATTGAAGCAACTGGGAATTGGCGTTTGAATCTTGGGCCCAAATCTATCGAATGAGGTTTGCAATATTTATCAGTTAACTAGGCTTTTGAATTTATTGGTTTTTTTGTTTGCTATTATTAGTATTTGGGCAAATTGGTATTAGTTTGGTATTTTATATTTGAATCGGATAATATTGTTTGGAGTTGTTTAGTTTCGATAATTTGTATTTGAATTTGGACCATAATAATTATTAAATAAGTGGGCCGTTAGAATTATTATCAAGTATCATATTTGGGGCGTTTGAATTAGAGTCCATTTGTCAAGTTATTTATTGGCTTGAATTTTTTTACTTTGATAATAAGTTTGAAGCTGGACCGTAATTCTTATTACATACGTGGGTCATTAGAATTTGAATTTTGTATTTGGAATTTGAATTTGGTATCTCGAATTTGAAGATCGATTTGGTTTTGAAGACCGTAATTCTTATTACATAAGTGGATCATTAGAATTTAAATTTGGCATTTGAAATTTGAAGATCGATTTGGGGTTTGAAGACTTAATTATTATTATGCCGTTTGGAATTTGTTCGATCGTTGAGAATTTGTTAGTATGGAAAATTTTGGATCTTCGTTTGTCGGGCTTTTGAAGTTGGCTGCCCGAATTTGATTGTCTTTGTTGAAGATCATTTGAGCCGATTTGTTTGTTTGGTTAACCGAGTTTGAAGTTGTCAGTTAACGTTTGATTTTTCGTTTTGAAGATTATCGGCGTTTGTATTTGTTCGGTTTGTTTCGGATCGTTTTTGGGAATCGATTGTTCGCTTTGAATTAGGCTAGTATCTCTAGCATTTGGAATTTGGATTTTGAAAATTTGAATTTGAAGACGAAAGATTCGTTTGGTTTGAAATTTCGAATGGAGTTGAAGTCACGGTGGAGATTGTTAGAAAGTGACTTAAACTTTAAGGGTTATTTGGTAATTTTGTGACTTGTTCTACAAGTTTGATTCGAATTTGGAAACTTTCTTATGACGGTTAGTTTGCCCTATAAATAGGGATTATTAACATTAGTTTTCTTTGTACTTTTTGAATAATAGTTTGTTACCCTTTGAATTAGTTTTTGTGGTGGTACCTTTGAATTTGGTTTTGTATTTGGTTTGGTTATTTGAATAAAGCTTCCGCTTCGTTTGTTTGGATTTGTTTCGTCTTTGAATTACCAACATGAAGCAAATGTCAAGGATAGGACTTGAACCTGAATCAATTGACTCAAGCATAATTACTCCAACTATTGGACTAATATTTTAGCCACAACCCTAAAGCTTGTTATAGCAAAATCCAAACGTGAAATGCTTAAACAACACTCATGAGGTTGTTGTTAAACAAATCATTTTTCCTAAAACTTAAAAAAATAATGTTGTATGCCCAAAATGAACATTTACATTTTAAATTTCAGATTTTTTATTAGCTTCCCACAAAAAAAACCTTTGACTAATGTTTAAAAAAAATTGTCTAGCTACTAATCACAATTAATTAGATACCGTGTATAATCAATATCCAACTATATATATGAACATCTTGCACATCTTAGCCTACCCCTACTCGCCCAACGCTACTAACAATCTCATTCGGATCTTCATTTTTAAGTCTCTATTTGTGTGTTTTCATAAATTTATATTTTGATAATTTTAGGTTATATCGCATCTATAATTCCTTGCTATGCCCGAATACTCGCCTAGTTATAATAATACGCCTACCGAACAAAAAAGCATTGGTTCAACACGCTCAGAACCACTAGATTCCGATAAAAAAAAATTGAGTTCATGTAAATCTATATCCACCAAGCTCTCTTTCTCTTTAAGAACTATACCTGTTTCTTAATTTAGATACTACTTTCCATATATCAACTGAACAAACAAAATTATGGAAATCAAACATTGTACTCATTAACTTTTCATCGACAAAGCCATGTACGATCAATATTGAGTGATTCGTTTGATTTGTACACATATATGTATATATATGTACACACATAATATACATAAAATAGCCATGAGAAGTCCTGTTGTTATTCTGTTATACATAAGGACGCCTCTCTTCTTTCCTATAACAACCAACAAAAAGAACACTGTTTCGTTTTCAACAACCTATGACGAAAGAATATATTTCATCCCAGCTTGAAACTGTATATACAACGCCGGATAGCCCCTTCCAGTTGACATTGCTTCCTTCAACAAGCTCTCTTTGTTTCTTGACTAAACCATCGTACAAGGGAACAAATGAAACACCAAAATGGCTCCCCAGTCTTCTAAGACTTGAGCTTGAGCCGATCACAATACCTATGTCTGCTTCCAGCAGGCAAAGCAAGTCACCTATTGAGTCTCCGATGTAGATGGTTAGGTTCTTTTGGTCACGTTCTTTCAAAATGTTGTTAAAAGCTTGAAGCTTGTCGATAGGGGACTCGACCTTTTTCAAAATTTCACCAGTGGATTGATGCCCTTCGTAGATGAACTCATTTGCATGTAGTTGTAGATCGTCTATACCCCCTGATCACATGGTAGGAACATTTAATACAACGTAATTTCAAAATGAACTTATTCTTTAAATTAAAAGAATACAATGGAAAACGACATCTACTTAAAAGAAAAAAGGACCACCAATGGTGGAAAAAATAATAATTTGTAAGAAACTTCACAGGAAATGCAGCCATATATACCCACAATAGTAAGACAACGGACCTCGAAGTATACCAAGAGACCATGATACCCTAGTTATCATTGTTCATCTTTGGTTAGGTTCTCAGTATCCACATGTACTTGCTTATTAATCAAAATGACACCCTGTTGATCATTGTGCATCTTTCGTTTATCACTATCCACAGGTACTAATTAATCAAAATGAAATTTCTACTCCAAACACTTTATGAGAAGCACTCATCTAAGGAACAATGGAGATTTGCCATGAGAGTGAAATGAGTTGAAGAAGCCAATATTCACGCATTTACTAATAAATGGGTTGATTTGGGAATAGTTTCATCTCTAACGGGTCAAAAGGGTAACACAAAAAAATAGAACATACTGAAACTCATCCAAAATGTATTTTCAATAGATACAACAACAATATGGGTATTTTTAATACATACACCCTCCAGAAAAATAGGGTTCTTGGTCAACCAACCCCATTTGACCTGTAGTAAAAATTCCTTTTTTGACCCATACCCAACCTGTCCAAGCTGCCCATTTTGGCACCTCTAGAACGAGTGCATTAAAAAGAATGAGACATGTGAACTAGTTGATCTACCAAATGGAAACAGGGCAGTCAGATATAAATCAGTTTAATCCTTAACATTGACGGCTGACGGGTCATTAGAATGCTATCCATACAAACACGATACTAATATTGTCTTCAAACAATGGGAGTTAGGACTTAATATAGTATGATATGAATGCTTTTCTTAATTCGACCTGATTTTGCAGGAGATGAAGGCAACAAACGATGTGATATAACTGAACCAAAAACAGTGATAGATGACATTATATAAGAGCAATTAATGGAGTACCTGATGAGAAGGCGGATCTAATAAGATCACTACACCAGCAAACGGATAAAACGTGGACCTCTGCATTCAAATTATCGTTGTTTCTGATGCTCTTAAAGAACTCCATGCAGCCATCTTGGAAAACAAGACGTTCACCAGCACCTTGAATATCTTCAAGGTTCAAACCCTTGAGTATCTCTGACTCAATCACTCTCATATTTGCACTTTTCTCGAAATCGGATAGTTGTTCAAGTGCCTTCCTTAGTGCCTCGTGGTCAAACTTCTCCACTTTTTATAAACAGAAAGGACAATAATCAACTTTCAAACAATAAAAGTTCAAAATCTTCTATAAATCGACCATGTTTAACAAGAAAGATGCTTACCTTTATGCTTAACCAAAATACTTTCCATTATATGTTCATATTGTTCGGTGTACTGCTTCGATAATGCTTCCCATGTCTTTCTCAGATCAGTCAAGGGCATCTGAGTAATCTGATTCTGACTTTCAGGTTGGAGTTGACCAGACTTTGGAGATGTAGCCATAGCAATTTCAGCCAAAATTGTACAGGAATCAACTACAGTGCAGGTTAAATCAAAATCAGAGAATATTGTAACACAATTGTGATCCTTCGATAATGGTAAAACAGTCTTCTGATCAACACGTTGAGCTAGAAAGAAGTCCATCTCAAGTTTCATTGCTTGATGGTAAAGTTTTTGCATGATATCAAGTTCTTCACCCGTCAAAGTCACACTCATTTTGTCTAACAAGTCCTCAGTCTGAAGAGCTGCTGCCTAATTTGTTAAGTAATATTAGGTGTGGCACTTTCGACAAATATATACGGACACGAATTGTCAATAATGGCTCACTTTTTAACAAATGGGTCGAACTGGTCAACCGTGTTGATGCCCCAAATTGTTTTATTTTATAAAAAAAAAATATATCTTATGATTTTATAGCATAGTTATTGTTATCATGTTCAATAGACTAATTACTTTAAAAATGAAAAAAATGCAAAAAATGGACAACAAACTTATTGATGGTTTAGCCCAGCACGGCCTGTTTGACAAACACTTACGTATTACCCATTTTGAAAAAAAGTACCACACAAGAAAGAAAACTGAAAAATTTAAGCAATATAAATCCAAACCTGAAAACCTTCAGACGCGTAAGTATCGATCCACTTCTTGTATGGGTGATGATTGTTATAATTATCAGCCAAAGACTCGAGCTTTTTACCGATAAAAGCATAAAGCCTCATGCAAGGGACCATGGCACCTATGGTATATGCGGAAACTATTGTTTTTTCAAAAGGGGTTGTTAGATTTGCAAGACTGTTTACGCCTTCAATCTTCCCGGAAGCTGTTGCTAGCAAGAAGTCAGTGTACTTGAGTGTTGCAGAGTTTGGCAGGGTTTCTTTGGACACATCAAAACCCCATTCCTGGATGATGTATTAAGTGTATATCAGTGTGATTCTCTTAATGAAATATATGACTGTTAAACTAAAGGAGAAAATATTATTTGAAATGGGAGTCGAAGTTCCTCAATTATTTTAAAATAGCGGCACATACGTAATCCTAGTTTTAGTTTCCGCAAAACAATCAGATAAAGAAACAGAATAATTAGTCAGAAGTAAAATATGTTCATCCAAACGATATATATATTTGAAAGGTCAGATCCAAAACAAAGATCCAAATACCTAATCGTGACATAAAGCAGTCAAGCTAAGCAACAATGTTGTCAAACTTGTGTACAACCTATTTTAAGGTTCACGTACGAATAGAAACTAGAAGGTGATGATTGAACTTCCAAGACATAAGGACTCAAACATGGTTCTATGTCACATCTCGTGAGCCTATGAAACAGTTCAGCACTGCACAAGAATAAAAGATAAGGCTAGGGCAATGGTAGACAATTTTTCTTTACTTATCACTACAACCTTGATTTATTTAAGTGGGGTATTATAGACCAGTAATATGATTAATTTGTCAAGAATGAGTTATCAAACATTTGACTTCTGACTTATGCCCTATTGCCATTGGGAGATGATCGGTTGGGTAAGAGTGAGCATGGACCTGAAAGACTATGTACTGTTTTCTAGTGTATAACAGAAACAAAATATAAGAGGTTGGGATTCTATTGTATTTTGTGATTATATTATAGCTTTGCTAGCGCATATCTTAGTCTTAAATCTGTGATCCACCACCAATGACACATAGCCTAATGCAAAAAAACAAAACCTAGCATATTCACATTCCTCTATGACTTTGTGATTTGTAACTAATAATCTACATTTGCACCAAAGGGCCTTTGTCCCATCAACCTGTTAGCGGGTTCAAGTCTCGTCTTAGGGTGTGTTTGGCAGATAGCTTTTGAGAGCATTTTAGAGCAATTAACATTTAGCATTATTATTACAAAGCTAGTTTGGAAGGAAGCAGATAGCATTTATAAAATTATAAAAACGCTAGTTTCTCAATGCTCTTTGAATAAGGGTTTAGCATTTAGCATTTAGCATTTAGCATTACGTGATTTTACACATTAAAATTAGAGCTACATCTACTCAACCAAACACTTACTGCTAACTGCTGCTGGTTTCAACAAACACATCCTTAGACATTTGTGAGATTCTGTGAGATAGTAAGTGGTATTTGTGTGTGTGTGTATAAGTTGGCCTTTCAAAAAATTCGACATTTCCTGAATTAGAATGTGAAAACACAGACAAAAAGTAGAAAAACCACATAAACAAGACAATGTAATATAAAACACAATACAATCTTACTTGGCAAAAAGAGCCATGCATTTCAAGCTCTTCAAGAACACTTCGTCTCAAGTCACTGATAGAAACTTTAGCATCATCGTCATCTGCACACTCCTCTGCTAATTCATACCTAAATAAATAACACATAAATTCAATATCTTCAAAATCCAGACAGACATTATTTTGGCAACACATCAAGTCTTAAAATTGATTATCTGATTATTGTGTTTTTCAGCATATAATCCATTGCATTACTTGTTTGAATATAATAATAACTAATTCATTATGTATAGTAAAATACGCTTAAACCCTTAAAGTATCATGTTTATTTCCTATATACTCGTCAAAAAAATATATATAGTTGCGCACTTGGTGACTTAAAGTCTGGGGTCTGCAGCTCGGTCGCCATTATGGGCAGATAACCGTCTATAGTTGTTAAATTATTATAAAAATGCATAAAGTAAATTCACATTAATCTACATCTAAATAACTAAATCCTTAAAAAATCTCCAACATTATCCAACAACAAGAAGCACTTACGCTTGGGCAAAACATTTAAGAAAATGAACATCTTGAGCAATATAATGTCTAAAACTCTCCACTTTTAAATTCCCAGAAGCCAAAGAAACAACAAAAGGAGTATAGAGTGACATAACCGATTCTTTACTAAACTTGACCCATAAGCGCTTAGCAAAACCTTCTTCCTCGTTGGTTTTTTGAGATTTCGTCATTGTTGTTAGAAATTTAAGGTTGGTGTATTTGGGTTTTAAGTGACATGGGTTGTTAAAAAAAGTGGATCGAAGAGTGTCGATTGGAAGATTACAAAAGGGTTTAGTTGAAAAGAAACGCATTGAAAGAGAGAGGGTAGAAAAAGGCGTGGAAATCCAAGTGGAATGTGACTCTTTGAGTAAAGTTAACACTACTCACTTTTATGTTGCTTTCATCATTAACTAAAAGCTACTTTTATATTATTATAGTCTATCTTTTTAATTTTCTTAAAGTACCTCGTGTGGGCTCGTGGTGACATGGCAGCTCCTAATGGCTCGCCATGACACCGGCCCAACTCGTCGTAGCTCGCCATCAATCACTTATCCGTTTGCACAGCGAGGTTGAAAAGTGTATTTTGTGTCATTTTTAAACGTTACCAAACGTTTAAAATATAAATTCGACAATTCTTTTTCTTTTTTTTTTTTTAAACATACTTTCACACACTATAAATACTACCATATTTTTAAAAATTCTACACAACCTTTCACACTAACTTCTATAAAATAATAACCAATAAATATGAGTGCATCATCTTATTCCGGCGAAAGTGATCTTTAAGAGATATTTCTGAGCTCGAGATGATTCTTCAAAATATGAGTATAAGCAATCGTTGCAGCAATAAGAAGCCATAAGTTCTCAACAACGTAGATACATCCCACGTGAACGTAAAGTTGCCGAAGCACATCTAATGGCCGACTATTTTGGTGACAACCCAAAATATCTGGACGAGAATTTTAGACATCGTTATCGTATGAGCCGTAAACTATTTTTAGAAATAGTACAAGGTATTGAAACATATATTGAAACTTATCATCCTCTTCCTAAGCATTTTGATTTCTTTAGAGTCAGACCCGATGCTAGGGGTGTAATAAGTTTTAGTGTGATTATAAAATGCACATGCGCCCTACGCCAATTGGCGTACGGCATAACAACTGATGCATTAGATGAGTATTTACAAATGGGAGAACATTGTGCACACGATTGTCTTGATAATTTTACTATGTGCATAATCCAGTTGTATACGCGTGAGTTTTTAAGAAAACCAGACGTGAATGACATTCACAACTTATACAACGCACATAACTTGGTTCATAAGATACCGGAAATGTTGGGAAGCATTGATTGTATGCTGTGGGAATGAAAAAATTATCCGAAAGAATAGCAAGGCCAATTTCACAGAGGTGATAAAAGTATCCAACTATAATGCTTGAAGCCGTTGCGTCATACGATTTGTGAATTTGGCATGCATTTTTTGGGGTGACGGGTGTGAATAATGATCTTACCGTTTTGAATAATTCTCCGTTATTCGACGACCTGCTTGATGACATCTCCCTCGAGGTCCGTTTGAAGTAAACGGGCGTACATTTAAACAAGGGTATTATCTAGCTGACGAAATTTAGCCAGAGTGGTCATCTTTTGTCAAATTATTCACAGTTGCACATACCCAAAAAAATGCCGTATTTAAAGCAAAACAAGAAGGTGCTCGAAAAGATATCGAAGAGCTTTTGGTGTCCTCCAAGGACGTTGGCATATTATTGCCCAATCGACGTGTGCATTTACTGTGAACAAGTTACGGAGAATCATGTACACGTGCATCATATTGCATAACATGATTTTGAAAGATCAACAATTTGCGATATCCGAAATGAGCGAGATTTATATTTGTCCGTGGGTATATTTACAGCGAGAATGGGTCGAACGATGCGAAGTGATACGAAAGAAGGGGAGGGAACTACGTGATAAACGTGTACACGCATCGCTTCAACGAAATCTCATCGAGCATATTTGGCAACGACATAAATGGGAACAATTTCAACAACAACAATATAATTAGTTTCTTTATAATTTCACGTATTTCTTAGGTTGCGTATGTTTTTTTACCGTCTTTTTTTTCGTATCGTGAGTTTATGTTTCTTATGTGTTTTATATGGTGTATTGAATTTTTATTTTTAATGAAATGAATTTAATTTATTTAGAAATTTGAATTAAAAAAATAAATGAGGAAATGGTGGACTCAAATGAGTAAGTTGTGGTTTGTTATGATAAGAGGAGTTGTAAAAGGGAGGTTTGTCATGGTGACGTGGCACCCCGTGGGACCCAAATGAGTAGTTTTGCCTTGCACTTAGGGGTGTTCAGTGTTTGGTTTAACACCGAACAAACCGAAAAATAAATCGGACCGAAACTGAATAAAAACAGACCGAAAATGATAATTGGTGTATGATCTGGTTTGAAACCGAACCGAAGTATTTAATTGGTGTTTGGTTTGGTTTTGGGTTTGATAAATATATAACCAAACCAAACGGAAAAAACCGATTATCTCTATTCACATAAAAAAATTTATATATATACAGATTTGGGTCCGTTCAGGTGATATTACAGTGAATCTGGAAGAACACATTGATGACCTTGAAAATTTAAAAGATGGTAACTAATTGTTTCCATTCTTTATGGCCATGACTTTTATATACACATTTGACACATATTTATTTTCTATTACGCTTCAGAGATGAAAACAACATCAAATGAAAATATTGGAGAAGATGAATGAAGTTGCAACTTAGTTTTTCAAGCTAATAAGAATTTTCAAGACTTTTGTTGAAGAACATTTTATCGCATATATTTATTTCCGTTAAGTTTTAAAACCTTTTGGTTTCTTAAACTTTTGTTTTGTTGATTTCCTTCGGCACGTTGTGAGACCCTTTGATTTGTTAATTTATTTGAACTTTTAGGTTTTTATTTGTGAATTCTAGGTTCTATTTTGAAGTTTATTTGAATTTGGTTTTCTTGGTTTAACCGAAACCAAACCGAATTCTAATTTGGTGTATGGTTTGGTTTTATCCGTTCTATAATTGGTTTGGTTTGGTTTTGGTTTTGACTTTGAAAATTTTCAAACCGATGAAACCAAACCATTCAACCCACAAAACCGAAAACCGAACCGATGAACACCCCTACTTGCCCTGACACCAAGTGCTCTTATAGTCGTTTTTTAAACTTTGACTTTGACTATTTTTCTTTTTTTTATATATATACTAATTTATATAAAATATATGAATATATTATGTTTTAAATATATTTTTATTAGTATAATTCTTTTCAAATACTATATAAAACAAATAAAAATATTTAATATTAAAGTTGAAAAGAAAATTTTCAAAAAGTAAAAACAGGACAACTCCTTATTTAGGGATGGAGGGAGCATAAAATAATTTTTTATATCTTATTTCATCTAATATTAAAAAAATAGGAATTGCATATATATATATATATATATATATATATATATATATATATATATATATATATAAAAGCTCAAAATTGCATATATATCCAAACTGAAAATTATAATTCATATATATCGTTTCAAAAGCTCAAAAATTGCATATATCTATACATTATATTGCATATATCTATACATTATATATAAGAGGAGGCATGCCACATAAAATGCCACTTGGCATCCCATAAAGCCACGTCATATTTCCATGTCATCGCATTTTGTCCACCTAAGCAATATTTTCTATTTAAAATTTTCGGATTTAATCATTGTTCAAAAATAAATAAATTTTGCCACTTGCAAGAATTGAACCTAGGGTGTTGGAAACATTAACAAGCATGATAACCACTAGACCAACACATTTTTTTGAATTTATGTTGCAATTCCAAATTTATAAACCTACAAGTAGAATCTATTGTATGCAATTAATATCTATTCCTTAATTATCTTTAGGATGTTTTAAATTTATATACATTATATAAATTTACGATGTTTTAATTATCTTTATATTCGGTGATCATTCGAAACCCAATATCATTCATCTTTTTTCTCAACCCTAATATCAATTAATTCACTTTTTTCTCGATACCCTAACATTAATGATACAGTTTATATAGTTTATATTAAATCATGCAAATTGTATTGTTTGTTTTGACGTATATTGATTATTTTTTACTCTTATGGATACATCATGACGCGTTTTGATTTCTGTAAAATTCTTTTGATTTTTGGTTTTTGATTTTCTAGAATGGAGTCGGCTTACAGGAATGTGTTACAAAGAAGAGAGGGTCTTAAGTCCATTGATCTGTATGAACTTTGTAATGAGCTTCAAACTGCTTTAGACATTGAAAAATGCCAGGTTAGTCCTTTATCGGTACGGTACACTATCAGGTTATGTTATTTATCAGGTTAGTCCATTGATATTGTGTTTTTGCAAGAATAATAGTTTGCTCGCAATGAAAAAAAAGCAAGTGTCCTAAAAATCTACAACCACTCTTTAGAGTCATTGAGTAATAGATGTATATGATAATTTATGCAGCATACGATCAATCATTTGTCTCAACTTGCCTAGCTTTTCTGCTGGTGGACTTAATCCGTGGGGAATACCAAGCAAAAGGAGACATAGGGTGGTCAGACTTTGACTTTTCTTCTTTAATCTTTACTCAAGCATGTATGTCTTGTGAAATTTCAGATCTAACAGCTGCTAATTAAGTTTTCTTTATTGTACTTGCTTATATGTATACAACAGAAAAAGTGGACTCCTCCATATGTTGATGATGGATTTCTTGAGATAGTTGGATCCCGAAATGCTTGGCATGAAGCTGTTTTATACGCTGCAGGTGGACATGGGACTCGCCTTGCACACGTAAAAAAAATTAGTAGAACATATTGCTAATTTAGTACTTTCTAGGTATGAATGTCAAACCCATTTTCTTATGAATTGCAATAACAAATTCTTTATCGTCACAATAAAATTATGTTTGGTAATCTGTAAAGAAACCGGTTTGAAAAATATTGTTCTTCGATAATTAATATAGCTAATAAAAAGGATTTTAAGTTTAGCACATGAGGAATTTGATTTATTAGAAAACCTCTTGGTGTTACGAGCTCAGTTTGCCGCTCACATGATGGCCTTTGAGATGTTTAGCGAGACTATGTGAGTATTGAGATTGCAAAGCATTTGTTAGCTTGACCTGCAAACTTTTTTTAGATGCATTTTTAAGTTTAAGCTGCAATTAAATAGTTGTAATGTAAGCTTATCTTTTAGACTAGAATTCCAACAATTCGTATAAGTTCATTTGTCGGCCTAGAAAAATTTGACCATCCATCTGGTACTTCGCTCCAATGAAAAGAAACGTGAATCAGATGCTATCTCAGTATGTCTGACTTTAGCTGCAAAGTGGAGGTTCCCTTGCCTGTTGCGACCCAAACAATCTGTAAGTTTCTGGTATTTCTGTTGTTGTAATGCGTAATATAAATCTGTCTTAAATTGGGGTTGGGTTAAACTTTTGTAAACATTTATTATGACAACTACAAGGCATGACATGGCTATTACTATGATGCTTCTTCTGGATTCTACTACGATGGAAATACAGGTGTTAAATTATGAGCATGTATTCAACATGAAATGTAGCTGCTATATATTTTTTCCTTTATTTGTTGGTATTCCTGACGATTACTACAACAAACTAAATCCTTACATGTTTTCATTTGTTTTACGTGCAATTCATCTACAAGTCTGTACTACGATGGTAATAATGGGATATGCTTATGAGTTATGATCACCAAAGTCAACAGTATGTCCCTTGTAATGATCAAAATGATATAACATCTGGAAAAGAGAATGAACCCTCCAAGGCACCTGATGGCACTAATAGTAGAAAAGTAATTATACCTGCACCAGTAGCCATAATAACATCAAGTGATAAGACTACTTCAAATTGCCGGATGATGTTCAGACTGCAGATGTGTGGATCATCGGCTCTACCGTTGCCAGTCATGCAACAATGGGAAGCGATTACAGGACATCGACTATTAGAACGATACGGCATGACAGAGGTAGTCAAAAGTTAATATATTCAAGTTACTTAGATGACTTAGTAGTTTTATTATGTGTGTCCTATTATAATGAAGACGAAAATGATTTGTCGGATTTTGATGTGGAAAATAAGGGTAAATGTCAATGAGATGTTGTTTGATAATCGTAGAGTGAACATGATGAAATAAGTGTCGCATACTCATACATCCTTCTAATGTAAGAAATGGTAGCATAAATTGAATATTAACCTCAAAGGCCTTTCTAATCTCGATGCATTATTTTAATTTCCAGTTTAAAACAGAACAAAATCAATGCATCTGAAACAGGAGACTGCACATACAAAACCAGCTCACTCAACAGATGGGGTATTTGGCATTACCTTAATAGAAAGATCATGACCAGCTCACTCTACATCATACAAAACCACTACTATCATGACTGAATTTAACATTATTGACCCATCATACATGTAAATTTTTGAAATCTAAAGAATTTTTTTAAAACACAAAGCCCTATAAATCTTCTGTTTTGTCACATTAAGATAATTAATTATATATTTGCGGTATTTTGATTCGAGAAGGCTATCTCTCTATCAAAATTCACATGATTCCATACCTGCTGATTATCATGATATCGACTGACTCTCCGTCCAAAATGTTCCTGCTGACGATCATGCAATCGTTGACACAATCTCTATTTCGAAGCGGCCTTGATGCCAATGCTTCAGTAATGCTCATAAATCCAGTGGCAAACCTCTTCACAAGGTCTGTTATCCATATATATAACCTACTTCTGATTCATTTAGGCATGATTCTATTTTATTAATCGTGTGGTTTTTCAACAGGTTTGTCTTTAACATATAGGGACGTGGGAGACTGTGATCAAGTTTGTGAGTATTGTGGTGTTATTTTTTTGTACGAGGAGCTCCTCAAAGGCCATTATCCAACTCAAAGAGGTAAATACAACCGATGTTGTAAGAGTGGTCGAGTTAGGTTACCACTTCGAAGGTACTGTCCTGAGGTAACGAACCATACTCATCTAAAAGCATCTGTCAAAAAAAACTTGAATAATAAGTATTTTTATATGTTTTTACTTTCTGTAGCTGTTGAAAAATTTGGTTGAGAGAAGGAAAAGTGTAAAAAGATCAATGAAGAGTTTATTCTTTTAATACTGGATCCAGATTTTCCAAATGCTTATGTTACTTTGGATTTTGAGGCGGAAGTGATTTGGACTAGGACTGCCACTTTATCGCCTACAGGTGTCAGCATTAGTTATCCGAGGACGCTATCCCAGAAAAGGCAACGACCGCGATATGGTAAACTCTACTGATCATATTAACACTATACTCTTCTTGCATATTAACACCATGACTCATGAAGTGAGAGGTCAGATGTCCTCTTTTCTTTTTTATCGTATACTTTATGTGAAATTTTTGACTCATTTAGTAGTACAGTCCCAGCCCGTCACTCTCTTCATGACGAAAATATCTTTCTTTTCTTTGGTGTTCTAGGCTTTCCCCAGACAAGATATGGTACATCGATCAGATGCTCAAGGTTCTTTCTGAGGTATGTATTTTGGTAGGACCTTATCTAAGCAATGACTCATTTTCCACATTGACCCAATAATACATTAAAAAACCATAGTGAAATTCATTTATAGCCGACTGAAGAATCATAAGGGACTCCTAATCTCATGCTTTATTGTTAGTAGGCTGGAAATCATGTAAAGGATGAAGTATGGCATGCCCTTATCGTCGTGATAACCAATGCTTCTAACCTCCATGGGTATACAGTACGGTCACTCTACAAGGCAATCCAAACATCAGGTGACCAGGTACATGAATTTTGCATTTAGTAAATGTTGGTCGATTTGCTTTACTCTCAAGTAATACTGGTCTGTTTTCATCATTTGTAAGAGCATTACTTGCATATAAAGTGGATGAAGAGGTATATTATGTAATTTTGGGATGTAAGATTCAGTTACTCTTCTTCTGTAATATTTTTTGCTTTTGACCAGTCGAAACATAGTGACACTTGTATGTCCTCCAACGAACCAGGTACTAATGCTGATATAATGAAGGTTGGTGGATACAAATTGTCAGCATTAGAAATCGAGGTAATTCTTTTAGAGGTAAGTTCTCTCTTGTATCCGTTGAATAGGTGATGAGAATTGGAAATGCATTTACATAATAAATCAACATGTTCGACCATTGTACAGCATCCAGCCGTTTTAGAATGTTGTGTGTTGGGGTTACCAAATAAAGCTTATGGAGAAGCAGTGACTGCAATAGTTGTGCCCGACGTAGAGATTAAAAAGGCTCGTGACAATGAATCGAAGCCTGCTTTAACTCTCGATGAACTCTGCTCAATGGCTAAACAGAAACTCAGACCATACAAGGTCGACCTTTATAAAGTTGACCTTCATATTAATTTATCAACAATTGATACTCTATGTTATGAACACCACTCGTATATGTTTCATGTCAGATGAGATTTTTTCTCATTATTACGAGCATATAAAGTTACTGATCTTGTGTTTACTGTTTCCAGCTACAAACCCGCTTATTTATATGGGAGTCACTGCTTCGTAATGCCATGGGAAAGGTAATAATACACTGTTTTGTTAGCTTGCATTAGTATTTCAGTTTTCATCTACAGCGGAAACTTTGTGAATCAATTTCTGTGTTTTAGGTGAACAAAAAGGAGTTGAAGACTAAGTTGGCTGCTGAAGGACAGTAAACCAAGTGCTTCATTGTTTATAAGATGCTGCATAGCGGTTCGTATTCTATTATCAGCAAACTTTGTGATTTCGTTCATGGTATAGAGTATATCTATCCTCCGGACTACCAGTAACATCAGTCATTATGGGCAGTGCAGCCGGGTATAAATTTATAAGTATAATTTATCTTTTAAGTTGTAAAAGGTAATAATAACAGTAAAATCGTTTTATTCATTTATACCAAAAGTGAACCAAGAAATTATTTGCTCGAGTAAACATGTGCCTAAAGAACCATGATATTAATGTATGACTTTGCGACTACAAACATTGTAGTTATTTGTAAACGTTTTCCGTATTTCCTGCATTTTTTCATTATTTCTAATAACAAGGAAGAATATAAGTTATTGATAACGAACATGCTTCACGGTCTGCCCTCACATTTTGCTAGATGACTATTTGCAGCCAAAAATATCAGATTTTGGCATGGCTAAGTTATTGGGATCAACCAGTCATGAGCAAATAAAAGTAGAGTTGTTGGAACACGGTCAGTCCAAAACTTGTCGTGTACGTGTCAGCATGAGTTCCTATATACTATCTCACATATGCTAACTCTTGATTATATATAGAGTGGTTATATGCCGCCAGAGTATCTGATAGAAGGCACCATTTCAACCAAGATATATGTATTTAGTTTATTTTGCTCAGAAACTGCAAAGGAAGAGCCTGAAGATGATCATGGCATGGATGATGGTCTGGAAACAAATGATGGTGAAGATTATGGATCTGACAATGACATGGGAGATGATGCAGAGGATGGCGATGAAGCAGATAGCTTGAGGATTTAGAGATTGGCTGCACGGGTTTGTTAAGTCTCTCATGTTTATGTATTTAAAAGAAGACAAACTGACAATATTGTAATCAATCTACAGTAAACTAAGATGAAATTTATGTCTTTTTCAAACTTTCATTCAGGAAAAGTCATTCCGACCTACTGATGATGACGATGATGACTGATGATAATGAGGATCTGCATTCACCTATCGATGAAGTGGATCCATTTATTTTCTTTATGGATACTGCAAAAGGTAAATTTCAGTGAAATTTAATAATCACCGAAATGTTATCCTTCTTTTGTATCAGTCAAACTATAGTTCTTACAGCCTGTGGGTGAAGCCTCTAAGGAGTTGACACTTGACAGCACATATAAGATTTGAGACTCAACTATAATCATACAAAGCTGAGTTGCTAATAATATTAACATGGGTTACGACTTGAGACCTTCCATCAGATATTGAAGAGTAGAGATGGGATCAATTTATGTGAGTATGGCATGTGCACCGTCTTGCTTCATGGCCGCACCACATACAATAATTATATTTCAATTATACTAAAAACTTTGATGAAAGGGTTGTTTGATGAAAAAGAACATTACATAATTTGATGAAAGGAGGATGTTTATGCATTTTTTGATTGTATTTTTACGCATTATGGTTTGTGTGCATGTTATAAATGTTCAATGACAGCAGTGGTTCTTCCTTTTGCAAGAGGCCAAGAGATACTTGTTTATGTTTGTTTCCTCTGGTGCAATAAGAAGAGAATCATCTCAGAAGTAAAGTTCGCAAATGCTGAGGTCTCATTTTTAGTGTGTCGGTAAACATGCATTCGACTATCATAAGTATGTATTTATAGGAACATTGAATTTGTTGGAATTTGTATCCATGGTCAATCAAGAAAATGAATAAAATGCTAAGCAATTAGAGGCGGAGAAGAAGAAGGCTGAAAGGGAAGCCTCAAACGAAAAGGTGATACTAACTCATATTCACTCACAACATATACATGTGTATGTATTGTTTTTGTGTCATTGCCCAGATAATATATAAACTAATAGGATAAACCAAACAACACCATTGCCTAGATAATAGGCTAAACTAAACAGCCCACATGGCCCAGCATTTTAAGCTAGCCCAGATAATAGGCTAAACCAAACAGCCATCCTCAATTTCAGTTTCTGAAACCCCTCACAGTATGTTTAGGTTCTTTACTTCAGTTACGGATGCCTACTCAAATGTCTTGATGCCTCCTAAAGGACTCATCGATAAACATAAAAAAGTGTAACCGATATGACCACTGTACTTGAGCGGCGCTCGCACAGGCTCGAGTGGGAAGAATCCCAGGATCAGGTGAAACGAGAAATCTGAACTTTCTTGATTTTGATATTTTGAGATATGTTGTTTCATGTTTTGGGATGAATTATTTGGGTATTTCATGTCTCTAATGGACCTGGATCTTCAGGTTTGGCAGAAGCTGGACTTATTGGAAGCAAGCTTTCAAATGGATGGCCAAATACTTATGTATTCACCAAGGCCATGCGGGAGATGTTACTGCTCGAGGTATTAAGAAAAGATGTGTCATTAGTCATACTACGTCCTACCATCATCACAAGTACTTACAAAGAACCATTCCCTGGATGGATCGAAGGCATCAAGTAATTCAAATGCCGCTCTTTTTTTATTATTACGGAAAATGTTAACATTTCAATTTATTCTTCTTAACATGACCATGAATAATGTTGTTTCACTCAAAAAATGTGAACATAAACTTAGATTTCTACTTTCCAGAACCATCGATGGCTTCATTGCATCATATGGTAAAGGTCGGGCTTCATGCTTTTTCTGTGATCCTCACAAAGTTCTTGATTTGGTGAGTTATCTCGCTATCTACAGGTGTGATATTCTTTAAAATTTAATACACCTGCACTCGAACAAGTAAAAAATGCATCTTTTGCATATAAAAACATGTAGAATCCAGGAGACATGGTGATTAATGCTATGATTGTAGCAATGGCGACTCATATGAATAAACCTTACTCGAGGATTATTTATCATGTGGGATCATCCATATCAAACCCTTTGAGCATATCTAGCTTCAGGAATTGCGTAATCGATTACTTCATTAATCATCCTCTAATGAGTCGACAAGGTAACCCAATAATAACAACACGCGATGTCAAGTTTTTGACTTCCATAAATAGCTTTAATAGATATGTGGCGATCCGTTACATGATTCCTTTCAAGGTATTTATTCATATAATATACCTCTTCTTTTTAATACCAGGTTTCATGTTAGAAAGTCTCATAATTTCTTTATCAATGGATACAGTGTTGAGTATATTCATGTGTCAATTCATTTTCTTTTTTAATCTACTACGCACATATAATAAGTGGCAACCTTTATTGCCTTTGACAACATATGGTTATTCTATCTATATAAAGGGTCTCCCTATGAGTGCCACACCTGCTATGCTGGATGATGAGTTCAAGAAGGTTGGAACAATTAAGCCTAACGGCATTCAACTTCAAAGCAACAGGGTGCGTAAGGCGATTGAGGTATGCATTTTTATGCATTTTTGTTTACATTATTCCTCAAAACTTACTTGTCTCTCTTAGTATTACCAGTTTACAGATTATTTGTGACCATAACTGTTAAAATTTGTACACTACATGATAGGAATCAATATATTGTGAGATATGCTAATTTGGCTTGACACTCTTCTTATTAGGAAAAGAATTCCAACAATTCACATAAGCGGGAAAAAAGTCTCAAAAGCCTTGGTATGTTCAGCTTGCGCTCTTCTTATATAGCAGAAACACGTGTTCTTAATTGAGTAATCTTGTCAAATATGGGGCCAACACAAGAGACAAAGTAAAGTGGAGCATTATGTGAAATCTATATGAACCAAAACATCTAGGCAGTAAGGCTCAAATTCGGCTATTTATATCTTTTCTGGTTATATTTTTCTATGAATTTTTTATTGCATCTATGTGGTTTTGATCCTAGATTTGTTTTTGTTGAGTTTTATGTTGGTCAATGCATACATGAGCAACTACATGAAAGGGATACGACTATAATGGAGTTACAAAGGACTTTGGATTATAAAGATAAAGAGCTTCATGCAATTAGACTTTGATTGTTTACTATAGTTAACATTTTTTATTTTCTATTGGCATAGTCATGGGCTAAGGGTGACCTCATAATGGAACAAAATGAGTAACTAGAAACCTTTGTTTTTACGTTATACATGTCTTTGTCTTACTCTTAATACATAGATATATAATTGGAAACCTTTGTTTATACGTTACACATTTGTTTATACATAGATATATTAAAGATTTTTGCATTGCGAAACCTATTAAGTACTTATAGTTAAAAAAAAAGTAATAATAATAACTATTAATTACTTACTCATGGTTAGTTTATTTATTTATTTTAAAATGTTTTATGAAGTTCTTATACCCTTCTTTCGCTATAGAAAAATATACCAACTTATTTTTTATAATTTATGTATTTTATAAACAAAAAAAAAAGGATTTAATTATTGCATAATAACGAAAATTTAGTTTATTTGAAAAACATATTTCCCCACTAAAGGTTGCGTGTTTAACTAGAATCCCCATTAAGGGTTTTGGTTTATTAACTCACGACAGCTAGGATTTAAAATTTTTTTTAAAAAACATCATAAGTTTACGATAATTTTTAAAAACACATACTCGAGCTATCTTAACCGCGTATCTTGGTTTATAAATTTTTGTTTATAAACTTATTGAAAATAAAACCTTTTATAACTACTAACTACGTCATCAAAAAATAATTAAAACACGTAACACAACAGAATATAATTATAATGTAAACTAAGAAATTAATGAAATCCAATTTAAACAATAAAATTTAAGAAGTCTGAACAAAAACACTAACACTGCTCAAACTCAGTAAATGGTAGTGGGAGCCTCCTTAAAGAAGCCGCCCCTTTGAAAACCACATCTGTAAGGATTCTACCTATCATTATCAAAATCATATAACCACAACCTTTTTACCATATTCCTGGTAAACACACAAACATCACCACTTAACAAACAAAGGGTATCAACAACAAAACTCCACTTGTCACCCGACAATACATACATATTCTCATCACAACGAACATCAAGCCTCACCATAAATCCATTCACAGATATTTCAAATTCATCAACATCATCTGAATTTGGTAAAAAAATCAGCTGAAAGTACCTATATACAATAAGTAAATAAACATAATTAACAAAAACAAAATACTAATAATAAATGTTAATAATATTATCAAATGTAAAAGATGTTCATGATTAATACTGTTTAGAACAAAATGTTATAAAGTAGTTACCTACTTTTAGGCGTTTTATTGATTATGGTAACATCAATTATAGTTCTTAACCGTTTAATTTAACTTTTAATAACTTCTAACTATATATTTATTCTACTAAATCCTTTTTAGTATATATTTGATCCACAAAATCATAAAAATAAAAACCACAAGTCATACCCGTCCATCGGACGGGTTTTGACACTAGTATATATATATATATATATATATATATATATATATATATAGGGTAGGGTTCTTTTCAGAACCAAGAAAAGGTCGAGAACTGCGAGAACCAACATAAATCAATCAGATATTTTTGAATATTTATTTTTATTGTTTAATTCAAAAGGATATGATAGTAAAATTGCATTTTTTATTTTCTTTTTGATTTTTTTCTAGTAAAAAACGTTTTTTTTTGTCCTAAATTTTAGGATTTTTTTTTGAAGTAATTTTTTTTCCAGCATGCAATTTCAAAAGACAAAGTGCATATGTGTTTTCTTTTCAAATAATGTAAATGTACATATATTTTTAGTGTTCAGTTACTTAAAACTTTAATATGTTTTGGTCTCAAATATTAACACAAGTACATGAAATGGTAATCATAAATATTTTACATGTAACGTATACATTTCAAAACAAAAATATTATATATAAAATCTGAAACTAAGTGAAATACAATTAAAAAAAATCCAAAGTAAATAATAAATCAAAGTTTCGTTATGGCCGTGTCTACTAATCTTTAATAGAACCAAATTTGGTTTTGTCTTTGTCGTATATGCACATGTATTTTCTCTCATTAGAGATTCTCGATTTCTTTGTATGCATATGTGCATTTGAGTTTTCCATATGTCCTTATATATACAAGTTATTTTATGTGCACTTATATCTACTGTATGCACTTGTGTCTTTAGTCTTTACTTCTTTATCATAAATATCTTCTCGCTAGATAGTATGTATAAAATACATGTGCACTCTTCACATCCCTCATCATACTCGTACCTGTAACCACAAGCAATTAATAAACGTATTAATTAATCACAACAACTAACTTGTATTTCTGACTTGTGCACACGAGACCATATTATTGACTTCTTTAAGAAATTAGTATAGCCTTAAAACACAAAACACAAGTGCACCATTAAATTAGAACTAAACACAAAAGATCCTGATATTTAAAACTAAAACAATATGTGCACTTTCAATATATTTAAACTCCGAAACTGAAAAAACACATATGCACAGAAGGCATCAAATTCACCAGAAACTGAAAAAACACATGTGCACACGATTGTCTTGATAATTTTACTATGTGCATAATCCAGTTGTATACGCGTGAGTTTTTAAGAAAACCAGACGTGAATGACATTCACAACTTATACAACGCACATAACTTGGTTCATAAGATACCGGAAATGTTGGGAAGCATTGATTGTATGCTGTGGGAATGAAAAAATTATCCGAAAGAATAGCAAGGCCAATTTCACAGAGGTGATAAAAGTATCCAACTATAATGCTTGAAGCCGTTGCGTCATACGATTTGTGAATTTGGCATGCATTTTTTGGGGTGACGGGTGTGAATAATGATCTTACCGTTTTGAATAATTCTCCGTTATTCGACGACCTGCTTGATGACATCTCCCTCGAGGTCCGTTTGAAGTAAACGGGCGTACATTTAAACAAGGGTATTATCTAGCTGACGAAATTTAGCCAGAGTGGTCATCTTTTGTCAAATTATTCACAGTTGCACATACCCAAAAAAATGCCGTATTTAAAGCAAAACAAGAAGGTGCTCGAAAAGATATCGAAGAGCTTTTGGTGTCCTCCAAGGACGTTGGCATATTATTGCCCAATCGACGTGTGCATTTACTGTGAACAAGTTACGGAGAATCATGTACACGTGCATCATATTGCATAACATGATTTTGAAAGATCAACAATTTGCGATATCCGAAATGAGCGAGATTTATATTTGTCCGTGGGTATATTTACAGCGAGAATGGGTCGAACGATGCGAAGTGATACGAAAGAAGGGGAGGGAACTACGTGATAAACGTGTACACGCATCGCTTCAACGAAATCTCATCGAGCATATTTGGCAACGACATAAATGGGAACAATTTCAACAACAACAATATAATTAGTTTCTTTATAATTTCACGTATTTCTTAGGTTGCGTATGTTTTTTTACCGTCTTTTTTTTCGTATCGTGAGTTTATGTTTCTTATGTGTTTTATATGGTGTATTGAATTTTTATTTTTAATGAAATGAATTTAATTTATTTAGAAATTTGAATTAAAAAAATAAATGAGGAAATGGTGGACTCAAATGAGTAAGTTGTGGTTTGTTATGATAAGAGGAGTTGTAAAAGGGAGGTTTGTCATGGTGACGTGGCACCCCGTGGGACCCAAATGAGTAGTTTTGCCTTGCACTTAGGGGTGTTCAGTGTTTGGTTTAACACCGAACAAACCGAAAAATAAATCGGACCGAAACTGAATAAAAACATACCGAAAATGATAATTGGTGTATGATCTGGTTTGAAACCGAACCGAAGTATTTAATTGGTGTTTGGTTTGGTTTTGGGTTTGATAAATATATAACCAAACCAAACGGAAAAAACCGATTATCTCTATTCACATAAAAAAATTTATATATATACAGATTTGGGTCCGTTCAGGTGATATTACAGTGAATCTGGAAGAACACATTGATGACCTTGAAAATTTAAAAGATGGTAACTAATTGTTTCCATTCTTTATGGCCATGACCTTTATATACACATTTGACACATATTTATTTTCTATTACGCTTCAGAGATGAAAACAACATCAAATGAAAATATTGGAGAAGATGAATGAAGTTGCAACTTAGTTTTTCAAGCTAATAAGAATTTTCAAGACTTTTGTTGAAGAACATTTTATCGCATATATTTATTTCCGTTAAGTTTTAAAACCTTTTGGTTTCTTAAACTTTTGTTTTGTTGATTTCCTTCGGCACGTTGTGAGACCCTTTGATTTGTTAATTTATTTGAACTTTTAGGTTTTTATTTGTGAATTCTAGGTTCTATTTTGAAGTTTATTTGAATTTGGTTTTCTTGGTTTAACCGAAACCAAACCGAATTCTAATTTGGTGTATGGTTTGGTTTTATCCGTTCTATAATTGGTTTGGTTTGGTTTTGGTTTTGACTTTGAAAATTTTCAAACCGATGAAACCAAACCATTCAACCCACAAAACCGAAAACCGAACCGATGAACACCCCTACTTGCCCTGACACCAAGTGCTCTTATAGTCGTTTTTTAAACTTTGACTTTGACTATTTTTCTTTTTTTTATATATATACTAATTTATATAAAATATATGAATATATTATGTTTTAAATATATTTTTATTAGTATAATTCTTTTCAAATACTATATAACACAAATAAAAATATTTAATATTAAAGTTGAAAAGAAAATTTTCAAAAAGTAAAAACAGGACAACTCCTTATTTAGGGATGGAGGGAGCATAAAATAATTTTTTATATCTTATTTCATCTAATATTAAAAAAAGAGGAATTGCATATATATATATATATATATATATATATATATATATATATATATATATATATATATATATATATATATAAAAGCTCAAAATTGCATATATATCCAAACTGAAAATTATAATTCATATATATTGTTTCAAAAGCTCAAAAATTGCATATATATATATATATCTCTATATTATATATAACAGGAGGCGTTACACGTAGATAATGCCACGTAAACGCCACCTCATTGCCCAGTAATTATTTTTATGCCATGTCATCACAAAATTTATTATCCACCTAAGCACTAATTGTAAATTTCGGATTTAAGCAATGTTTTTGTTATTTAATTAGCTATTATTGAATTTTCGTATTTTATTTATTAAATTTCGAAAATTAGCTATTATTTAATTAGCTATTATTTGACTTTCAGAATTTATGTAGTTTTTTCCGAAATTTGATTATAAAAAAGAAACCTTGCAAGGATTGAACCTTGGTTATTTGAATGAATAACATGTGTGTTTACCACTAAGGCAACATGATTTTTTGGAATATATGTTGAAAGTCCAAAATTATAAATCTATGCAAGTAATTATGTAGGAGAATCCCTACAACTTAGGTAACCCTAAACAAAACATATACTTAAAAAATTATATACGGTCATTCATAATATATCTTTTCTCAAAAACCCTAATATATTTTTCCCTCACAATCTCATCTAATGATGTTCGTGTGTTTTCTTCATCACAGGTTTGTAATGTGATTTTGTATAAAGTTTTCCAGCTTCCATATTAATAAACAGATGAATAGTCATGGGGAGTAGCATGCATGAGTTGGTAAATATGTGTATTTGGCAGTATTTTAAAAGAAGATGATTCAGTATGAATTATAAACTGACATTACCAAATAATACGCAGCATGTTTCCAAGATCCACACATGAAACTTTTAGAGAAAAGCGTTACCGGACGTTCAAAGATCATAGACGTTTCAATAAACCAAATCTGGCTAAAACAAATTTGACCATTTGTCACTATGTTGGTAATGTATGCACTTCTATTTTCTTTAATTGTACATTATCACATCTGGATGTGTTAATAATTATGTACACATACATGTAAACGCTGCTACATTGTTTCTAATAAAATTACAATTTCAGGTGACGTATCAAAGTGCCTTTGATCTCTGACACCACTTTTCGCTTTCTTGGGTCTATGCTTTTGTCTTGAATTCTCTACACATGTACAGGCCCCCATGATGAGCATGTTTGGTGCTGCTAACACATCAGTGGGACCAATTATCACTGATAGAGTGACACCAATGCCCTCAACGGTCATGATGGTGAGTATTGTTTCCTGGGATTTGATAGAAACATACTATCACCTATCTTTAGCTTTTTTGTTTATGTTGCGCCGATAAGTTCTTACACTTAACTCCAAGTATAACTTAGATAATTATAGTTTGTGATTACAGTTTGAATATGTTAATGACTTCTTTTGATTGTTAAAAGTCTGATATTATATGTGCAGGCAAGCAGGTTAGGGATCACAACGGTTATATCTACAGACTCCAATCGGCACATGATGAGGAGGTTTGTTCAAGAAAAGCAAAATCCGCTTCTCTGGTCTTCTACCTACCATGCAGGATAGCATCTTGATCCAGTGGCTGTTTCAGAAGCCAAAGCCAAAAGAAAAGCAAAGAAACACGAAAGTGTTTCACCTCAATCACATTTCAATAATGCAACATTTGAAACTTCAGCGCAACCATCACTTAAAGATACTTCTGCTACAGTTGACTTAATTAGCCCAAAACAAATGGAAATCGAAGGGTTTAAAGCACAAAGCGAGATGGTCATTGATAGTCTTGATCGACTCATCACATCATGGGAAGAGCGTAAAGAATCAGTGGTAGTTTCCAGTTTTGGCACATGATAGTTTATATGTCATCATGCATGTTACTGATTATAAGTACTTATGATACTTGGGTGTTATGCATTTGGAACTAATGAAGGGGATGTTTGAGATTAGGTTTGGATTTACCAAACGGGCTTTTGGCGTGACGGTATGTGGGTGTTCCATCAACCAACAGGCTGCGGGTTTACAAGTTTCGATTGAGATAATAGGTGTGATAAAAGGTGTATAATAGAGATGCACCTATGGCCATGCTTCCACTTTTTTCCCAGTTGATTTTGCTCTCCTCATCAATTTCTTTGCATCAACATACCCTGTTACTGTTACCTTTTGCTGCTTCCAGTCCACAACCACTGTTTTTATCTTTAGCTTTTTTGTTTATGTTGCGCCGATAAGTTCTTACACTTAACTCCAAGTATAACTTAGATAATTATAGTTTGTGATTGCAGTTTGAATATGTTAATGACTTCTTTTGATTGTTAAAAGTCTGATATTATATGTGCAGGCAAGCAGGTTAGGGATCACAACGGTTATATCTACAGACTCCAATCGGCACATGATGAGGAGGTTTGTTGAAGAAAAGCAAAATCCGCTTCTCTGGTCTTCTACCTACCATGCAGGATAGCATCTTGATCCAGTGGCTGTTTCAGAAGCCAAAGCCAAAAGAAAAGCAAAGAAACACGAAAGTGTTTCACCTCAATCACATTTCAATAATGCAACATTTGAAACTTCAGCGCAACCATCACTTAAAGATACTTCTGCTACAGTTGACTTAATTAGCCCAAAACAAATGGAAATCGAAGGGTTTAAAGCACAAAGCGAGATGGTCATTGATAGTCTTGATCGACTCATCACATCATGGGAAGAGCGTAAAGAATCAGTGGTAGTTTCCAGTTTTGGCACATTTTCTTCAAAGCACTTTACGGTTGATGGGTTGTAAAGCTAGACATTCTTTTAAGGTTTGGTCACCTTCTTTTCTTGTGATTAAATCAAGAACTATGATAGTTTATATGTCATCATGCATGTTACTGATTATAAGTACTTATGATACTTGGATGTTATGCATTTGGAACTAATGAAGGGGATGTTTGAGATTAGGTTTGGATTTACCAAACGGGCTTTTGGCCTGACGGTATGTGGGTGTTCCATCAACCAACAGGCTGCGGGTTTACAAGTTTCGATTGAGATAATAGGTGTGATAAAAGGTGTATAATAGAGATGCACCTATGGCCATGCTTCCACTTTTTTCCCAGTTGATTTTGCTCTCCTCATCACTTTCTTTGCATCAACATACCCTGTTACTGTTACCTTTTGCTGCTTCCAGTCCACAACCACTGTTTTTTTAGTTCCTAAATTATTTGAATGTTGTGAAGATGATACGCTGTGTATTTTATTTGCACGTAGATTTTATTGCATATATATGTTTCAAAGTTGTGCTCATACTGTTAATGTTTTTCCATGGGTCGTGGTTGTAGAATGGTGACAATCCGAGTCCAATTGATGTTAAACCCAGAATTGGAGACATCACAATGGAAAATTCTGAAACATGGAAATTGACTGAAATTACAGAACCGACACAGTGCCGTTCCTTAACGCTTCCTGATAATACAGTTTCAGCAATGCGGGTATTTTCCCACTCTTATCTTTTTTTAACAGCTTTCATTTCTCAAGGTATCACTATGCTAAATACTCGTGCTAAGACGCTAAATTTGACAATACATGCTTAATTACTTGGTAGATTGCGAATAGCAAACATGCTGACTACATATAATTTTGCTGATTTTTTTCAGTAATAGTTGTAGTGAGAGACACAGGATTGTTGAGGACAAACATCAAGAACTATGATAGTTTATATGTCATCATGCATGTTACTGATTATAAGTACTTATGATACTTGGATGTTATGCATTTGGAACTAATGAAGGGGATGTTTGAGATTAGGTTTGGATTTACCAAACGGGCTTTTGGCGTGACGGTATGTGGGTGTTCCATCAACCAACAGGCTGCGGGTTTACAAGTTTCGATTGAGATAATAGGTGTGATAAAAGGTGTATAATAGAGATGCACCTATGGCCATGCTTCCACTTTTTTCCCAGTTGATTTTGCTCTCCTCATCAATTTCTTTGCATCAACATACCCTGTTACTGTTACCTTTTGCTGCTTCCAGTCCACAACCACTGTTTTTATCTTTAGCTTTTTTGTTTATGTTGCGCCGATAAGTTCTTACACTTAACTCCAAGTATAACTTAGATAATTATAGTTTGTGATTGCAGTTTGAATATGTTAATGACTTCTTTTGATTGTTAAAAGTCTGATATTATATGTGCAGGCAAGCAGGTTAGGGATCACAACGGTTATATCTACAGACTCCAATCGGCACATGATGAGGAGGTTTGTTGAAGAAAAGCAAAATCCGCTTCTCTGGTCTTCTACCTACCATGCAGGATAGCATCTTGATCCAGTGGCTGTTTCAGAAGCCAAAGCCAAAAGAAAAGCAAAGAAACACGAAAGTGTTTCACCTCAATCACATTTCAATAATGCAACATTTGAAACTTCAGCGCAACCATCACTTAAAGATACTTCTGCTACAGTTGACTTAATTAGCCCAAAACAAATGGAAATCGAAGGGTTTAAAGCACAAAGCGAGATGGTCATTGATAGTCTTGATCGACTCATCACATCATGGGAAGAGCGTAAAGAATCAGTGGTAGTTTCCAGTTTTGGCACATGATAGTTTATATGTCATCATGCATGTTACTGATTATAAGTACTTATGATACTTGGATGTTATGCATTTGGAACTAATGAAGGGGATGTTTGAGATTAGGTTTGGATTTACCAAACGGGCTTTTGGCCTGACGGTATGTGGGTGTTCCATCAACCAACAGGCTGCGGGTTTACAAGTTTCGATTGAGATAATAGGTGTGATAAAAGGTGTATAATAGAGATGCACCTATGGCCATGCTTCCACTTTTTTCCCAGTTGATTTTGCTCTCCTCATCACTTTCTTTGCATCAACATACCCTGTTACTGTTACCTTTTGCTGCTTCCAGTCCACAACCACTGTTTTTATCTTTAGCTTTTTTGTTTATGTTGCGCCGATAAGTTCTTACACTTAACTCCAAGTATAACTTAGATAATTATAGTTTGTGATTGCAGTTTGAATATGTTAATGACTTCTTTTGATTGTTAAAAGTCTGATATTATATGTGCAGGCAAGCAGGTTAGGGATCACAACGGTTATATCTACAGACTCCAATCGGCACATGATGAGGAGGTTTGTTGAAGAAAAGCAAAATCCGCTTCTCTGGTCTTCTACCTACCATGCAGGATAGCATCTTGATCCAGTGGCTGTTTCAGAAGCCAAAGCCAAAAGAAAAGCAAAGAAACACGAAAGTGTTTCACCTCAATCACATTTCAATAATGCAACATTTGAAACTTCAGCGCAACCATCACTTAAAGATACTTCTGCTACAGTTGACTTAATTAGCCCAAAACAAATGGAAATCGAAGGGTTTAAAGCACAAAGCGAGATGGTCATTGATAGTCTTGATCGACTCATCACATCATGGGAAGAGCGTAAAGAATCAGTGGTAGTTTCCAGTTTTGGCACATTTTCTTCAAAGCACTTTACGGTTGATGGGTTGTAAAGCTAGACATTCTTTTAAGGTTTGGTCACCTTCTTTTCTTGTGATTAAATCAAGAACTATGATAGTTTATATGTCATCATGCATGTTACTGATTATAAGTACTTATGATACTTGGATGTTATGCATTTGGAACTAATGAAGGGGATGTTTGAGATTAGGTTTGGATTTACCAAACGGGCTTTTGGCCTGACGGTATGTGGGTGTTCCATCAACCAACAGGCTGCGGGTTTACAAGTTTCGATTGAGATAATAGGTGTGATAAAAGGTGTATAATAGAGATGCACCTATGGCCATGCTTCCACTTTTTTCCCAGTTGATTTTGCTCTCCTCATCACTTTCTTTGCATCAACATACCCTGTTACTGTTACCTTTTGCTGCTTCCAGTCCACAACCACTGTTTTTTTAGTTCCTAAATTATTTGAATGTTGTGAAGATGATACGCTGTGTATTTTATTTGCACGTAGATTTTATTGCATATATATGTTTCAAAGTTGTGCTCATACTGTTAATGTTTTTCCATGGGTCGTGGTTGTAGAATGGTGACAATCCGAGTCCAATTGATGTTAAACCCAGAATTGGAGACATCACAATGGAAAATTCTGAAACATGGAAATTGACTGAAATTACAGAACCGACACAGTGCCGTTCCTTAACGCTTCCTGATAATACAGTTTCAGCAATGCGGGTATTTTCCCACTCTTATCTTTTTTTAACAGCTTTCATTTCTCAAGGTATCACTATGCTAAATACTCGTGCTAAGACGCTAAATTTGACAATACATGCTTAATTACTTGGTAGATTGCGAATAGCAAACATGCTGACTACATATAATTTTGCTGATTTTTTTCAGTAATAGTTGTAGTGAGAGACACAGGATTGTTGAGGACAAACATCAAGAACTATGATAGTTTATATGTCATCATGCATGTTACTGATTATAAGTACTTATGATACTTGGATGTTATGCATTTGGAACTAATGAAGGGGATGTTTGAGATTAGGTTTGGATTTACCAAACGGGCTTTTGGCCTGACGGTATGTGGGTGTTCCATCAACCAACAGGCTGCGGGTTTACAAGTTTCGATTGAGATAATAGGTGTGATAAAAGGTGTATAATAGAGATGCACCTATGGCCATGCTTCCACTTTTTTCCCAGTTGATTTTGCTCTCCTCATCACTTTCTTTGCATCAACATACCCTGTTACTGTTACCTTTTGCTGCTTCCAGTCCACAACCACTGTTTTTTTAGTTCCTAAATTATTTGAATGTTGTGAAGATGATACGCTGTGTATTTTATTTGCACGTAGATTTTATTGCATATATATGTTTCAAAGTTGTGCTCATACTGTTAATGTTTTTCCATGGGTCGTGGTTGTAGAATGGTGACAATCCGAGTCCAATTGATGTTAAACCCAGAATTGGAGACATCACAATGGAAAATTCTGAAACATGGAAATTGACTGAAATTACAGAACCGACACAGTGCCGTTCCTTAACGCTTCCTGATAATACAGTTTCAGCAATGCGGGTATTTTCCCACTCTTATCTTTTTTTAACAGCTTTCATTTCTCAAGGTATCACTATGCTAAATACTCGTGCTAAGACGCTAAATTTGACAATACATGCTTAATTACTTGGTAGATTGCGAATAGCAAACATGCTGACTACATATAATTTTGCTGATTTTTTTCAGTAATAGTTGTAGTGAGAGACACAGGATTGTTGAGGACAAACTGATGAGGCAAAAAGCTAGGTTGTTACTTGACGAGGCTGCTTTGGAATTTACCAAGGCTCGCACAAGGCTGGTGTGCTGACAGTAGGCCCGTTCAAGGGTGGTTTTCCTGATTTTAAAACAACACTTATAGTGCTGGGTTTCTAAATTGAATAAAGTTCTCACCTTTTATGTTTGTTAAGCTCAGTCCATATATTTAATTTGAACATCATGTTGTTTTGATTATGAGGTTGCTTGATTATAGTGATAATTTATGTGTTGTATCTGATTCAGAGGCCACATAAGGCATACGTTAATGTAAACCTTCTTTTACAATTAGTTTTTTGTATATTAATCAAAGACAGGTGCTTAATGTTTACGTAATTATTCTCAGGTGTTATGAAAACAACTAATTAAAAGTCATGCCCTCCCATTGTGTTTAAAACATAAATAATTTAAAAATGTAGTTAGTATGGTTTGAACCTTGGTCAATCTCCAAACTTAACAATCATCTCTACCACTAGAACAATTCAATTTTTGTTTTATATTTTGCAAGACAAAGTTAATAAATAAATAAAAAAAAAAAAAAAAAACGTATCTCTAAATATTTTCCAAAAATAAAAAACGTGTTTTTTCCAAAAAAAAATATAAAGATAAGTTTGGTAGTTATTTATTGTTATCTTAACGATTTTGTTTTAGGTTTTACATAATATTACACTATATATACAACATTATTTATTGTGCAACCTCATAATCCATAAATCCAATAACATCATAGTCCATAAGTCGAATAATAGTGTAAAAAAAATGCAGGCACAAAGATCTTCACAAAGGCTTTTAAAAGCGAATGAAACTAATTCATCCAAGAAGGAACAGGAGGAAAATAAAAAAACTAGAATGAATTCAGGTTAAGTTAATCAATATATATAAATTTTTTGTTTGTTTGATCTTTAAATCTTATTAATTTGTTAGATACATCTTTAAATTTAACATATTACTATTGTGTATGTTTTGATTATTTGTTAGGAGGGAAGCAACCAGAAAAAAAAGGTTTTCCACATAATCTAAGAGGTATGTTGGATATTAAGAATTAATAATGGATTGTTGTATAATTTTTTTGATTATAAGATGCAATATGTATCTAGGTATATTAGGTTGTTAATGTGGGTTTATTTTAGCTATAATTGACCTACTGATCAGTGTATAAGACTTAGGTTTTTAGGACAAATTCCTGATGTGTATATAGAGGGTTTGTTGAAGTTGAGACTCAGGGTTGGCTGATAGACTATTGAAAAATAATGGTGTGAGTTATGTACTAATAACGGTGTGAGTAAATTGTAGTGTAATTCATGGATTTTTATGAGATACAGATAAAATAAACACATTCTGTAGGCCGTAGAATATGTAAAATTGTATACTGATCCATAAAACTGGAGTCCAATTGGTTATGTCAAAATATTGAACACCCTTTGCAGATATCCACACATTACGGGTAGCAAATTCACCAAGTGTATATTTTTAAAAGTCGGATCAATTTTGTGATTTGATGCACATAAAATATTTATGTCATAAGACCTGCTCTCTGATAAGCTTTGTCCTCTTGAGTTAATGAGCTGCTCCATTTAAATAAAGGGGATTACATATTCTTTTTTGATATCCTATCAGTTGATATAATATAGTTCAAGTAAGTTTTTTACAATAAACTAAGTTTTTTTTTTTTTTATAATATAGTTGATATAATATCAGTTGATTCTTTTTTTCCTCTTGAGTTAATGAGCTGCTCCATTTAAATAAAGGAAATTACACATTCTTTTTTGATATCCTATCAGTTGATATAATATAGTTCAACTAAGTTTTTTACAATAAACTAAGTTTTTTTTTTATAATATAGTTGATATAATATCAGTTGATTCTTTTATGATATTCTTTTTTGTTATATTCACATTCCATAAAACTAAATTTGCATGTTTCATACGTAGTTCTCAAATAAACCATAACTATCTTTTTATTGAAAAGAGAAAATATGTCTTCATGCATGCCTCTACCATATTAAAACATAAGTTATGAAACTGACAGACCCTACCTTTCTTGCCCTCTCTGCTCCTTTAACTGATAATTTGTTAAATATTCTCATTGTAAAATTATGTTTTTATAAAAAAAGTCAAAATATTCATTTTATGTTCAAACAGCATATACTTTTGTATTTTTAATTCACTCAATTTGAGTTCAATTAAGCTGAAATTTTGGGTTTAGTATCTTTGGTTGGTTTTGTTTAACAAGATATTTTTATTTTATTTTTAGGATTTTTGTAAACAAGCTTAATAAGTGCTTAAAGTAGGTGATTAAGGGCCGTTTGGATATTGAGATTTTAACCTTAATTTCTGCTCAAATGCTTTAAACTTGTGCTTTTAGGTTCTAATCAGTTGCAGTAGGCTTAGTTAAGTTATTTTAAGTTAGTTTTATACTGAGGAAGCTTATAGTAGCTTATAGGTAGCTTATTGCTTATTTTCATGTGTTTATTACATCAGTTTCATGCCCAAATCATAGTTCCTGATCTAATAAGTTGTTTCTGTTGTTTTACCTTGATTCTCAGTATTATTTTAGACTTTTCTGGAAATTTTCATATTTCAAAATCATTTAGAACCAATCAAAATTCATTTTAGTCAAAATTATGTTTTTAGAAAAAAAAGTCAAAATATCCATTTTATGTTCAAACATCATATACTTTTGTATTTTTAATTCACTCAATTTGAGTTCAATTAAGCTGAAATTTTGGGTTTAGTATCTTTGGTTGGTTGTATTTAACAAGATATTTTTTGATTATTTTTAGGATTTTTCTAAACAAGCTGAATAAGTGCTTAAAGTAGGTGATTAAGGGCCGTTTGGATATTGAGATTTTAACCTTAATTTGTGCTCAAATGCTTTAAACTTGTGGTTTTAGGTTCTAATCAGTTGAAGTAGGCTTAGTTAAGTTACTTTAAGTTACTTTTATACTGAGGTAGCTTATAATAACTTATATGTATCTTATTGCTTATTTTCATGTGCTTATTACATAAGTTTCATGCCCAAATCATAGTTCCTGATCTCATAAGTTTTTTCTGTTATTTTACCTTGATTCTCAGTATTGTTTTAGAGTTTTCTGTAAATTTTCATATTTCTCAATCATTTAGAACCAATCAAAATTCATTTTAGTGAATATTCTGTTTTTTGAAAAAAAGTCAATATATCCATTTTATGTTCAAACAGCATATACTTTTGTATTTTTAATTCACTCAATTTGAGTTCAATTAAGCTGAAATTTTGGGTTTAGTATCTTTGGTTGGTTTTGTTTAACAAGATATTTTTATTTTATTTTTAGGATTTTTGTAAACAAGCTGAATAAGTGCTTAAAGTAGGTGATTAATGGCCGTTTGGATATTGATATTTTAACCTTAATTTGTGCTCAAATGCTTTAAACGTGTGCTTTTAGGTTCTAATCAGTTTTAATATATCAATATGCTTAAATGGATCTTTTGTTATAATTTCAAAATTCATTTTAGTAAAAATTATGTTTTTAGAAAAAAAGTCAAAATATCCATTTTATGTTCAAACAACATATACTTTTGTATTTTTAATTCACTCAATTTGAGTTCAATTAAGTTGAAATTTTGGATTTACTATCTTTGGTTGGTTGTGTTTAACAAGATATTTTTATTTTATTTTTAGCATTTTTGTAAACATGTTGAATAAGTGCTTAAAGTAGGTGATTAAGGGCCGTTTGGATATTGAGATTTTAACCTTAAATTTTGCTGAAATGCTTTAAACTTGTGCTTTTAGGTTATAATCAGTTGCAGTAGGCTTAGTTAAGTTAGTTTATTTTAGTTTTATACTGAGGTAGCTTATAGTAGCTTATAGGTATCTTATTGCTTATTTTCATGTGCTTAGGAAAACAACAACTGAGGAAAGGTAGTCAAATGAATTCAAAAGGTATGTTGGTCATTAAGAAATAATAATACATTTGTGTATATAATTTTAATTTAATGCATACCATGTTATTTGTGATAACTTTACAGAACCAAACAATGTTGAGAATGATGTTATTATACTGGATCGACCAGGTATGTATGTATTGTTAGTATGTTATATGTATATAAACAAGTTATGGTTGTGGTTTTATAATGTTTTAGTTTATAGTGCATAAGATATGTATGTTGATTTAGTTACAGAAACAAACCATGATGATATCAATGAGACAATATTCAATCAATCAGGTATTTTAATAATAAAAATGCACGTGTTAAAATACATTAATTTTTCATTCAACCTTGAAAGATAACATGTTTTTCTTTGCAACAGTTTCACAATCAATAAACAAAGACACTTCTATCGACATGTCCATCTTTGAAAGTGACACACCAGGAAGAAACAATGGATCTCATGCTTTAAATTCAAGAAGGACAAACAAAGGTACAAATCCTTCAGTTTCAGAACCAACAAACAAAGATACTTCTATCGATATGACTATTTTTAAAAGTTACACACCAAGTCGAAACTATGGTTTTCATGGTTTAAATTTAAGAAAGACAAACAAAGGTACAATTTTTTTAGTTTTTGTGTATTTTTTTTCCATATACTTAATACTTTAATTATGCGTTGATTAATTGTTCTTAGGAAAAGGATATGCAACCAATAAGTTTGGCAAGCAACCGTCATCTTTTGATGGGAATATATCTCATGATAACTCTGAAATACACTCCATGTTTGAAAGTGACACACCAGGAAAAAAAAATGTATCTCATGCTTTAAATTCAAGAAGGGCAAACAAAGGTACAAATCCTTCAGTTTCAGAACCAACAAACAAAGATAGTTCTATCGATATGTCTATTTTTGAAAGTGACACACCAAGTCGAAACTATGGTTCTCATGGTTTAAATTTAAAAAGGACAAACAAAGGTACAATATCTTTAGTTTTTCTGTATTTTTTCTCCATATAGTGAATACTTTCATTATGCGTTGATTAATTGTTGTTAGGAAAAAGATATGCAACCAATAACTTTGGCAAGCAACCATCATCTTTTGATGGGAATCTATCTCATGATAACTCTGAAATACCCAAGTTTACATCTTCAAGGGGACGCAATATAACTGATTCTGAAAGGCTATCTTACGTTAAATATCAGCCAAAAGATCCGAAAAGCGCATTTTATTTGCCATCAGGAAGTATAGAAAAAGGTACAATGTGTTGTAATTATCGAGTCTACTCCAAATTTTTTTTTATGTTTCTTTTTTACTTTTATTCAATAAATTATGTTTTAAAAATGTTAAAATTAAGTCACAATATAAATTTTCTGCAATAGGTACCCCAAGTTTTGGTTATCAAGAAAATGAGACAGGATTGCATACGACTCGGTCTAAAAGAAGTTTAACAGGTAATTTATGTTTTCTAAATTAATAAACACAATTATATTTATATTTATATGTATGTTACAATTCATATTATATTCCATGTTTAAATAATGATTAATATAGAAAAAGGTACAATGTGTTGTAATTATCGAGTCTACTCCAAATTTTTTTTTATGTTTCTTTTTTACTTTTATTCAATAAATTATGTTTTAAAAATGTTAAAATTAAGTCACAATATAAAGGTTCTGCAATAGGTACCCCAAGTTTTGGTTATCAAGAAAATGAGACAGGATTGCATACGACTCGGTCTAAAAGAAGTTTAACAGGTAATTTATGTTTTCTAAATTAATAAACACAATTATATTTATATTTATATGTATGTTACAATTCATATTATATTCCATGTTTAAATAATGATTAACCATTGATTTACATAAGTGTATTCACAACCAAATAAAGGGTTTGAATTAAACAGTTCCTCCTTTTGTAATGATTCACAAGGTTAATTCTTAATATATTGTTAATTCATTTTAATTTATATAAATAAAAACATATTGTTAATACTTATACATGTTTATTTGTAGGTGGAAAATCAGTAACAAAAAACCGTTTTGGAATTCATTCTTCGTCGTTTGAGAGTCGTTCAACAGGTTTGATTGTTTATTTTTTGTTGAATATACATTGTTGTTATTATTAATTTCCTAAATTCAATTTTACAGGCATGAAACCACAATTAAAAAAAGGATATGGAATGCAAAGTTCATCCGTTGGTAATTTCCCACAAGGTTGATTGTTTATTTGTTTTTCACTATTTGTTTAATTTTGAATGGATTTGTAATTTTAAATGTGTTTTTAATAATTCAGCACAAAAGATGAATGAACTAAGGATGACTCATGTTAAAAATGTCAACCTTATGATCAATAACATGGCAATTAAAGGAAGATGTATCTCCATTTGGCATTCACATAAACTTAACGAAGAACATGACCCATACAGTCTGGATTGTGTTTTTCAAGACGTAGAGGTATATATATGTATATTCATTTTTAAACTTATAAATATTATTTTTTAAAATATATATATATTATCTAATTGTTTGAATAACATTTACAGGACGAGAGAATTCAAATTTACATCAAAAAGGAGTTCATGTTTAAATTCGAACCTCTACTTCAACAGGGGCAATGCTATATGATCTCTAACTTTGGTGTGGCAGAAAATGGTGGAAGATTGCCTTTGTTACCAAACAGGTGGAAAATTTCCTTTTTTAAAGAAACAAATGTCACAAGAATTGACCAAATTGATGACAACTTTGTTGGATTCATAAATGAACCATTCACACGTATATTGGACCCAAACAATGAGTACCATGAACATGATTGTGTTGGTATGCATTTTATGCTTACATATAATGCTAAATTGTTTTATTTTTTGTTTATAAAAAAAAGTAAATACTAATACACATGTTACTGTATAGATGTGATTGGAACGGTTGTAGCTGTTGGTAATATCGTCAACATAAATAGCCATAGTGGTCCTAAAATCCGACGAACAGTTGTCATTGAAGATGCTGAGTAAGAAAAAGTTTATTCATTGTTGTAAATATTTATTTAGCAAAATATTTATATATAACCACGAATTCATATAATATTTTGCAGATCTTATACACTTGATTGCACTTTCTGGGACAACTGGGCACTCATGTGGAATGAATACGCCAACAGGCTTGAAGATATTGGTCATTTAGACATCCTTTTTATGCTAGGAAAGATTAAATATTGGGATAGTAAGTTTACAAACATGTTTTTTTTAATTTTATAATACATTAAAGTATAATTTATGCTTTCACTTATGATGATATAAAAAATAACAATTGACAGATAAACCATCCGTGCATAATGCGTTATTTGGGAGCAAGATATACATTAACAGGAAAATACCTCAATTATTGTCTTTTCGAGAAAGGTAATTTATTTTACATTACGAAATATGAGTTTTAATATATAATTAATATCATAAATATACCAACAAAAAAATAATTTTTATATGAAATAGCTATGAATCTCAAGAGGGATATGATGCCAGCGAATTCAAGATTCAGGTGCATTCACAAGGCAGGCATGTAGTAACACCATCAGAATTTATGCAAGGGTGTGTAAAGAGATTGGTAGGAATGATTCGTACTATTGAACCGGTAAGATTGTTAATTAGGTTTGAGCATTTTGTATACATATTGATTCTAAATAATATACAACTATAATATCAATATCTAAAATAAATGTACAAAATGCAGCAAACATGTTGTGTTGTTTATGCAACTGTGCATAGCATCCAATATCAAAATGGATGGGTTTATACAGGCTGCAAAGAATGCAACACAAAAGTGACACCAATAGCATCAAAAGGTGGAATGAATTCTAGAAAAAAAAATCAATTGTGGTTTTGCAAAAGACATGGGGAAACATATGCTGTTTCATGCAGGTATCAAATACATTTTTATATAATTAGTTACAACATTTGTACATGTAAACTTTCAATAGACCAAACTAAAATCATTTTGTCTTTTATGTAAAGGTTCAAAATCATTGTGCGCATTGTAGACGAGAGTGGAACAGCACAAATCGTAATTTTTGACAACAATGTGCATAAGATGACAAAGGTGACTGCATGGGAGATCATGCAAGAACATGGCATCCATACAGATGAATACTTCCCAGATGAGCTTAATGAGATTATTGGAAAACAATATCTATTCAAGATTAAATACACGGAATTTAACCACAACAATAATAGCCATATATACCGAACTGAGAAAGTCACTGATGATGTTGACACAATCAACCACTTCAAAGATGGCTTCCTAAATGAAGAGGTATTTATTATTTATTATTAAAATAACTTTTAATCATGAAATTAAAAACATTAAATTTCATTTGTTTATGCCGTTTTATAAAAAAATTGTTTTTTTTACAAACCAAAATAGGATAATGAAGAAGACTTTGAAAATGATGATGATTATTATGAGAATTATGGACATGACCATGAAAATAATGAAGATGATTTTGAAAATGGTGGAGATGAGTCTGAAAATACGAATGATGATTTTGCAACTGGCAAAGGTGAGTTTGAAAATGGTGGAGATAAGTTTGAACATGACAAAGATGATTCACATAATACTAACCATGATTTAGAAGACAATGACCATGATTATGAGAATGATGAAGATGAGTTAGTTCATAGAGAAGATGAGTTAGAAGATGCTGAGAATATGATTATAGAAACTTCAAATAATGTGCAACAGGTATCATATACTACATTATTGACTGTGTGTAACACGCGGCTATTTTTTTTAAAATACTTATTCTATTTTATATGTTAAACATTCCAGAAAGATGACGATAATGGTTCAAATCCAACTGAATTTGTTAATGAGGTATTTACATTATATATTCATATATACTTAAACAAAAACATAATTTTTTTTTAATCTAATTGTAAGGAATTTATTTGTTTATAAATCAATACAGGATAATGAGGGTGAAACCGATATCGACATCAGGAACACAAGAATGAATAATGTGGATTCCTTAACAAGTAATGTTAGTGGTGGCATTGGGGAAAAAAGACCTCGGGAAATAGTAGACGAATCAGCACATGAAACAATTGATGACCATCATGCACAACAACATAAGAAGATGGCATCAATAAATATCTCAAAGGATGTTTAAGATAAATCAGCACTTCACCATCTTCATATTTTGATGCTTCATTTTTCAAAAACAATAAGTTTTAAACTTTTAGGTTTTTCATTATCAATTGATATACTCAGATCTTATGTTATTGGATACTTTTTATTTTGCATATGAACGATTCTTCTATGGATAAATATATTTTATTAATTTTTTGCATAATTATATTTTATATCCTTGATTGTTTACTATATTTTAACATAAATATATTTAAGCAGTCAGGATTAAAAGATGAAAATCGTTATCGGTTTAATAAGAATGCATAAAAAATTATCCATTTACTTTGACAAACTATTCTTTTATACACTTTACTAAAATTTAGGTTGTTGGTAGTCTTAACTTTGAAGAAATTTTGTAACTATCATGAAGTTTTTTTACTACGCTGTATTCCTTAAAGAATACCAAAATGAACGGATTGGTTAGTTAAACTAACAGGTCTAAACATGTTTTGGGTGGATCAGCGCATTTTTAGTACTTCTGTACATCTAAAAATGGATCAGGTTAAACCGACCAATTTAATGTAAAGAAAATGTTTTACTACCATAGTTTGTTGTTTAGTCACACAAGTGAAACTCAAAGGAGGATATAGTTTACTCACTCAATTTTTAATTCACTCAATTTGAGTTCAATTAAGCTGAAATTTTGTGTTTTGTATCTTTAGTAGGTTGTGTTTAACAAGATATATTTATTTAATTTTTAGGATTTTTGTAAACAACTTGAATAAGTGCTTAAAGTAGGTGATTAAGGGCCGTTTGGATATTGACATTTTAACGTTAATTTGTGCTCAAATGCTTTAAACTTGTGCTTTTAGGTTCTAATCAGTTGCAGTAGGCTTAGTTAAGTTAGTTTAAGTTAGTTTTATACTGAGGTAGCTTATACTAGCTTATAGGTAGCTTATTCTTTATTTTCATGTGCTTATTACCACAGTTGTTTCAGTCCACACAATCACTTTCAGAAGCTCAACCCAAATCAACCCGGTGATAAGTAATGAGTGTATCTCTATTTGATATGTATAATGTTTCATGAAATTATAATAATTATCAAGCTTTGTGTGGATTTTGTAGTTAACTGGTCGAACCAGCTCTGCCCCCCTAAACATGGATGACCAGAAACGGTATCCATTTCGTATTCATCAAAATGGGCTGCTGTAAGCTTTATATTGGCTTTTGTATATTTCTCTTGGTCGCGTATCTTATTCAAAAAATAATATTACTTATTAGTGAATCAATTTCTTTTCTTTTTTAATTTTTAGAGTAACACTCTTCACATAAGTCTTACCTTTTTGCTCTTCGATATGAAGTACATATTTGCATTTATTCAACATAATTATAGCCGGTGGAGGATTATCAAGAGCAAATTAAAATATATCAACCAATATTGCTTTATCAGGAGCATCTTTTCTCCCATTTGGTACATCTATAAGCTTAACACACGTCCTTTGGCAACCTTTTCTTAACCGCTCCGGGAAGCCATTAAAGTCTCCATATGCATAGATCATATTAACAACTCTTTTAGTAACAGGATGGACATGTAACGCCATTCTTATATTGGCTGCCACATCTTCTGTGCGTACGTGACTAAAACAATACAATTCTCCATGCTATCAAAAACAAAGACTATACAAGGTTTGCAATAAAACCTGATCATACTCAGTATATGCTGAGTGTGATCAGCGCACAAACTACCTAAATGGACACGATTTTAAGTGCTTATAAGTGACTCCAAAAATTTAACAAAAATCAATTTTCTAAACTTAAGCAACAGAACTTGAATATCCCAAAATTTCAATTACTTTGGATCAGAAATGAAGCTATGAAAAATTGACAAAATTTGGTGAAAATCAGCTTTGACACTTTTGACTTTTGTTGACAGAATTGCAATTTTGACCAAAATGAACTTTGAAATCAATTTGTGGATGGATAATGATGTGAAATGATGAAAAACAACTAATATAACCAATCTTATCATTTTATCTACCTAAATTCAAACTATGATGATCTAAATGCTATCTGATATGCTAGCTATCATTGTTACTACATAAATATGGTGTAGCTATGAATTAAATTCATTTAATAAACCGTCATTGTGTATTCACAGTCTTAGATAAAATTAAAAGACAATCAAATGGGTTGATTTGGTTTTTGCTTTAATTCAAACGTGTCAATAAACCTTTCTAAGAGCAGCTGCTCAAATACAACATGAAGATCCAAACATTGCTAAAAACTATTTTTCTGTTACAGTATTGCACTTGTGGCGTCGGTAGCCACCATCTTTTACTTTGCTTTAGATTGCTACATCTTCCTTCTGCTCGACTACCCCTTCCTCATACCAAAACTCCGTCTCAGTCATTGAATCCAAGGTTTCCTGTTAGTACAGTTATGCATACTCAATGCCTAACATCTGAATTTTATTCAGTTAACTGTAATGAGTGAAGAAATCACCTACAAGAAGCATAGAGTCTATTTTTCGCTGTTGAATTCATTTTACTGGATGAGCTTTCTATATATTAATCAGTTGTGCTGTATTGCATGCTTTGGTTTTAAACTCTTGTGCCTTTAAAGGTGGCACAAACCCTACACCACAAACAACACTAGACCAATCCCATACATAACTCCACACATTACTCAAAGCATACAAGACACCAACTCCAGACGGAACCACAAGAATCACAGTATATCCACGTTTACCAAGTACATGAAGTGCATGAGAAATCTAAACCAATAAAAACATATCCACATAATTTGCATTTATTTAACATAGTAGTACATGAAGTGCATGAAGTACATATTTGCATATATTCAACATAATTATAGCCGGTGGAGGATTATCAAGAGCAAATTAAAATATATCAACCAATATTGCTTTATCACCAGCATCTTTTCTCCCATTCGGTACATCTATAAGCTTAACACACGTCCTTTGCCAAGCTTCTCTTAACCGCCACGGAAACCCAACAGCTCTTTTAGTAACATAATTGACATGTAACGCCATTCTTATATTGGCTGCCACATCTTCTGTGCGTACGTAACTAAAACAATACAATTCTCCATGTCCCAAACTACAAAAATTTGACCCTCATACACGTTACGAAAAGACTTTTTACATACCGATAAAGAGAAGAGTTGAAATATATTTCAGCAAAGTCGGCGTTAAGTTGATTCTCAGCGGCCCAAAAAGTCACCTCCAACGCCCATGTAGCAGGATTATAACCATTCGTAATCATTGAAACTCCCGAAATACAAAATACCAACCAATGGGGACAAACAAAATTATCACCATAAACCTAGCTCCAATTAAGTGTTACCAATGACACTCACTTCAAAATACTCTATCAGCTTGTGTGAATGTTGACCTAAGGGTCCAGCATAAACAATTTGTCCTCCCATCTTCATCAAAATCAACTGCAACTTAAACATAACAATTAGCAACCAATCTGACACCAATTAAATGTCATTAAGAACAAAAATTATTTTCCTAAACACCTCATCAAAAGATTCAAATATGTCTATGCTTGGTTGGTGAATTGTGCATACAACACTTCTTCCTGTGTCCACAGTATTTGTTACTGTTCGCATGACAATGGCGGCAGCTGTAGCATCAAAACCAGATGTTGGTTCATCCAAAAAGATGATGGATGGATTTTCCACAAACTCTACAGCTATTGTCAGCCGTTTTCTTTGTTCAATTGAGATACCATCTACTCCAAGGAGACCCACAATAGCATCCCTTATAGGATTTAGCTCCATCAGTTCAATCAACTCGTCTACAAACATCTATAGTTAAAAAACAAGTTAAATAAAAGGTAACCATAAAATAGGTGAGGTTATGGTTTTCTAAGAAGATAAAATTATACACTTGGAGATAAGCATCGCCTTAAGTCTGAGTGGCATTTTCCCACTGGAAGAGAATTATTGTTATGTTACTATAGAATATAAATATTAGCAAATACCTTGCGTGACCATAACCTTGGATTTACATCTGAAGATACTCAAAGCCAAGCCGAATATATAACAGATTCATGAACAATTACATTTGGTGTGTGAATATCATTTTGTTCACAATAACCACTGACACGAGCAAATGTTGCTTGGTTCTTTGGGAAACCTTAAATAAATATGCTTCCTTGGATGTATCCACCCGTCTTTCAACCAGCTAAGGTTGCTGGTCAACTTGCCTCATTTCAACATGTACAAAAATGACCAAGTGTACACTGACCACATTCTCACCTTTTACATAAGCCACTCATGTTGCCATCAATCTTATTTATTTTCTTTCACTATAAGCTCCATACTACTTAGCTGGTGGAGCAGATAAGTCATTCGGAAGACACAATTCTAATGCACAATATCAATGATAACAACAACAACAAAGGACATTTGATTATAACGAATAAAAAGATACCCAGCTGTTCATATCATAACCAATAGGAAAGCTAAGTTTTTCATTCACTTTATTTTAAGAAAAATAAAATTGACTACTAGCTCTTCATATGCTTGACCGGTGGAACTGCTTCTCCATTATGACAATAAAAAAAAAAACAAGATAGATGTTTAGAATAAGATGCATTCCAAATATCTAAAATTATTGAACATAACCTACTTATGATATGATTAGTAGCGTTTTTGGAGCATATGAGGAGGTTATATGTAACTGAAAATCACATATTTATTATCCATCATACAGTAGTTCTAAGTTACTTGATCTGTGTGGAACTAATTGGTATCTTCGTCACTTCCACATGTTACACATGTTACAGATGTAGTCGGAAATGCTTAAATTTTGGATGATATCATGCTTATAAAGCCTGTAAAGACCAGTTTTATAATATTAGCTACTGAAGCTTATGGTAAAAAAAACTTAAAGAAACATCTAAAAAAAAAAAACGTTTATTATAACTTTGTTTTATAATTTCTATAATTTTTCCACCAAACGTTTAGTGCTATATTATAAAAAGTAAAAACCAATTTAGAATTTACAGGAAAAAAAAAACGTGTATGTATAACTTTTAGATTATTTCCTAAATAAAAGATAAGATAAGTTTGTTAAATATATAGAATTATTATCATAAAGATTTTATTATTATTTAACCTAATGTTACACTATATATACATCATTATTTATTGAACTCTATCATAATTTATAGTCGACTAAAAAATAACAGCAACATGCAGCCACATAAAGACTCACATACGTTTGCAAAAACCAAGGAAAATAACGAATCCAGGAAAAAGCAAGATGAAAAGAAAAACACTACAATGAACTCAGGTTAAAAATATATATGTATATAATGTTATTCAATTTTAGTTACTCTGTTATTTAAACAAAAACAAGTTTGTTTCATCTTAAAATTTGATATATTATTGTTGTGTATTTGTTGATGATTCCTTAACAGCCAACATACATCTGAATAAAGAGACTCATCTACAATTTCAAGGTATGTTGGTAATTAATTATTTTCAATTCGTTAGTGTATTTTTTATCTGTTAATGATATTAACAATTAATGATGGATTATTTTTGCTATGTTCATGTAACAATAATATGGTGATAACAATTGTGTAGTTGGTGACTTACCCATGCATGTGTAAAAGTTTGTAGTAGGTTTTTTTTTTCAGTGACCCTCACATGCTTCCTTTAAATACCAACCACCTATATATTGATGTTTCATTCGACCAAAAACCTGTGATGTTCTATTTTTTTAACCTTTTTATTATTTTGGCTATAATCGACTTCTTTTTCAGTTCATGTAATGATAATATACTCATAAAAATTGATAATAAGGTTATGCATTTGTAGGTCTATTAGGTTGTTAATGTGAAACTTAGTTAAATGGGTTGAAAACATAAGCCGGGTTAAAAGCTGAACTGGTTAAAAAAAGTTGCTTAATTTTCTTTTTGTGCAATCTCCTTTATCAAGATTAAAGATATGTTGAAGTATACTATAGAAACCATTACATGAACAGCAATCCAATAACAAAACCAATTTGGCAGTCACACCAGCAGTGCAAGTTTTTCCAAATAATACCAAAACATTGTTAGGTCTTCTGTTGTGCCAATGAGTAACACATTGTCTATCCTTACTTGAAAAGATAAAATATGTCTTCATGTATGTCTCTACCATATTAAAAAATAAGTTTTGAAACTGACAGACCCTACCTTTCTTGCCCTCTCTGCTCCTTTAACTGATAATTTCTTAAATATTCTCATTGTAAAATTCTGTTTTAAAAAAAAAAAAAAGTCAAAATATCCATTTTATGTTCAAACATCATATACTTTTGTATTTTTAATTCACTCAATTTGAGTTCAATTAAGCTGAAATTTTGTGTTTAGTATCTTTGGTTGGTTGTGTTTAACAAGTTATTTTTATTTTATTTTTAGGATTTTCCTAAACAAGTTGAATAAGCGCTTAAAGTAGGTGATTAAGGGCCGTTTGGATATTGAGATTTTAACATTAATTTGTGCTCAAATGCTTTAAACGTGTGCTTTTAGGTTCTAATAAGTTTAATTTGAGTTCAATTAAGCTGAAATTTTGGGTTTAGTATCTTTGGTTAGTTGTGTTTAACAAGATATTTTTATTTTATTTTTAGGATTTTTGTAAACAAGCTGAATAAGTGCTTAAAGTAGGTGATTAAGGGCCGTTTGGATATTAAAATTTTAACCTTAATTTGTGCTCAAATGATTTAAACGTGTCCTTTTAGGTTCTAATCAGTTTTAATATATCAATATGCTTAAATGGATCTTTTGTTATAATTTCAAAATTCATTTTAGTCAAAATTATGTTTTTAGAAAAAAAGTCAAAATATCCATTTTATGTTCAAACAGCATATACTTTTGTATTTTTAATTCACTCAATTTGAGTTCAATTAAGCTGAAATTTTGGGTTTACTATCTTTGGTTGGTTGTGTTTAACAAGATATTTTTATTTTATTTTTAAGATTTTTGTAAACAAGCTGAATAAGTGCTTAAAGTAGGTGATTAAGGGCCGTTTGGATATTCAGATTTTAACCTTAATTTTTGCTCAAATGTTTTAAACTTGTGCTTTTAGGTTCAAATCAGTTGCAGTAGGCTTAGTTAAGTTAGTTTAAGTTAGTTTTATACTGAGGTAGCTTATAGTAGCTTATAGGTATCTTATTGCTTATTTTCATGTGCTAAGGAAAACAACAACTGAGGAAAGGTAGTCAAATGAATTCAAAAGGTATGTTGGTCATTAAGAAATAATAATACATTTGTGTATATAATTTTAATTTAATGCATACCATGTTATTTGTGATAACTTAACAAAACCAAACAATGTTGAGAATGATGTTATTATACTGGATCGACCAGGTACGTATGTATTGTTACTATGTTATATGTATATAAACAAGTTATGGTTGTGGTTTTATAATGATTTAGTTTATAGTGCATAAGATATGTATCTTCATTTAGTTACAGAAACAAACCATGATGATATCAATGAGACAATATTCAATCCATCATGTATTTTAATAATAAAAATGCACGTGTTAAAATACATTAATTTTTCAATCAACCTTGAAAGATAACATGTTTTTCTTTGCAACAGTTTCACAATCAATAAACAAAGACACTTCTATCGACATGTCCATCTTTGAAAGTGACACACCAGGAAGAAACAATGGATCTCATGGTTTCAATTCAAGAAGGACAAACAAAGGTACAAATCCTTCAGTTTCAGAACCAACAAACAAAGATACTTCTATCGACATGTCCATCTTTGAAAGTGACACACCAGGAAGAAACTATGGTTCTCATGGTTTAAATTCAAGAAGGACAAACAAAGGTACAATATCTTTACTTTTTGTGTATTTTTTCTCCATATAGTTAATACTTTAATTATGCGTTGATTAATTGTTGTTAGGAAAAGGATATGCAACCAATAACTTTGGCAAGCAACCATCATCTTTTGATGGAAATCTATCTCATGATAACTCTGAAATACCCAAGTTTACATCTTCAAGGGGACGCAATATAACTGATTCAGAAAGGCTATCTTACATTAAATATCAGGAAAAAGATCCAAGAAGCGCATTTTATGTGCCATCAGGAAGTATACCAAAAGGTACAATGTGTTGTAATTATCGAATCTACTACAAATTGTTTTTTATGTTTCTTTGTTAACCTAATAGACCTACATATGAATAACCTTATTATCAATTATTATCACTATATTATAGTTACATGAACAGAAAAAAAAGTCGATTATAGCCAAAATAATAAAAAGGAAAAATAAACAAACATCAGAGGTTGTGCATCAAATGAAACAACAATATATAGGGTTTGTCAGTTTGTGAACTTATGTGTTTCAAACAAATTAAGGGTAAAAACAAACATCAAATGTTGAGAGAGCTCTAAACCTTAGGGTGATAATGTGTACGGAAAATGACAAGTAGCATAACTTTATTACATATATGACCAAATAAGTTGTAAATTTAGCTATTCTGTAACGTCTTTTAAAATCAAATGTTGGTTGGTGTTGGATGTGGACTACATACATTTGTTGCATTTGTGAATATTGGATGTTATTATGTGGTTGGGTTTCTATTAGGTGCTTTGTTAGATTTCAAATTTCACCATGGTTCTCAATTAAAAATACTATTGTTTTATATATCCACATTCATATCATTCTTAACCACAATGATGGTTCATGCAGTGACAAAAAAAACACATGACAGTACTCCATGTTCCATAAAAGATGCAAGGAATAAAGATACACAAATCATTGATAACTCCGATGATGAGCAGGTACGATATATAACATATGTTTGTAATTTATAAAAAAAATCTTACACAACAACTAAATATTTTAAACGAAATTGTATAATGCAAAACATTTTAATTTTTTTTATTAATTGTAGCATAATCAGTTTACAAGGAAACGTCGAAGGCTGACTAAAAACAACAAAATTTGCAATGCAAATACTATTGACATTATTTCATCGGATGATGAAAACAAATCGAGACCTATAAGGAATCCAAAAATCATTCATCTAACTTCATCGGATGACGAGAAAACAAAAACCAAAAATGGAGTCATTAAAGCTTTCAATGATAATGAAGAAAAACACATATTGGTAAGATTCTAAAGTAATACATGTTATATAAATGTGAACAAAAAAATAAACTTATATGTAGTAATATAATATTAATTTTCCATGTTAGATTGCTGATGAAGACGCACCAATTACTTTTAAACGTGCAAAAAGAACACAACATTCTTCAACATCGACACAAAAAAAATATATGCTCATTGACGAGGATACAGATGATGAGAATTTTAGGAATAATGCAATTCCTAAAGATGGGGTTTGGATAAATATTAATGATCTACCTGAACAATTCTATGATTTAAAGGAATACAATCCAAGATATATCATCCCTGATGACGATATCATCGAAGACTCTCCAACAGGTACTTTAATCATAATTTTTTTTTAAAAAGTTTTAATTTTTAATTGTTTATAAATATTTGTAAATTAAACTTATAAATGTATACATATATTTATAAACTTTACACAGGTGATTCCAAATACACAGTCGTTGATGAGGAATATGATAGAGATGAGTTACATAAACCAAACATTAATGAAGACGACATGTGGGATGAAATGGTTGATATTCATGGTAAACTGCACGGAAAAGATGTTAATATGAATTACAATGATGAAGAAACTTGGGAAGTAGATTCTGATGCATATAGTCAGCGATCCGTATCTGATACTGATGATATATCAAGTTTCATTAATGACAACACAACTGATTATGAAAGCACTGAAGATACCAATAGCGAAGACTCTTTTTGATCAACCATTCACACGTATATTGGACCCAAACAATGAGTACCATGAACATGATTGTGTTGGTATGCATTTTATGCTTACATATAATGCTAAATTGTTTTATTTTTTGTTTATAAAAAAAAGTAAATACTAATACACATGTTACTGTATAGATGTGATTGGAACGGTTGTAGCTGTTGGTAATATCGTGTCCATAAATGGCCACAGTGGTCCTAAAATCCGACGAACAGTTGTCATTGAAGATGCTGAGTAAGAAAAAGTTTATTCATTGTTGTAAATATTTATTTAGCAAAATATTTATATATAACCACGAATTCATATAATATTTTGCAGATCTTATACACTTGATTGCACTTTCTGGGACAACTGGGCACTCATGTGGAATGAATACGCCAACAGGCTTGAAGATATTGGTCATTTAGACATCCTTTTTATGCTAGGAAAGATTAAATATTGGGATAGTAAGTTTACAAACATGTTTTTTTTAATTTTATAATACATTAAAGTATAATTTATGCTTTCACTTATGATGATATAAAAAATAACAATTGACAGATAAACCATCCGTGCATAATGCGTTATTTGGGAGCAAGATATACATTAACAGGAAAATACCTCAATTATTGTCTTTTCGAGAAAGGTAATTTATTTTACATTACGAAATATGAGTTTTAATATATAATTAATATCATAAATATACCAACAAAAAAATAATTTTTATATGAAATAGCTATGAATCTCAAGAGGGATATGATGCCAGCGAATTCAAGATTCAGGTGCATTCACAAGGCAGGCATGTAGTAACACCATCAGAATTTATGCAAGGGTGTGTAAAGAGATTGGTAGGAATGATTCGTACTATTGAACCGGTAAGATTGTTAATTAGGTTTGAGCATTTTGTATACATATTGATTCTAAATAATATACAACTATAATATCAATATCTAAAATAAATGTACAAAATGCAGCAAACATGTTGTGTTGTTTATGCAACTGTGCATAGCATCCAATATCAAAATGGATGGGTTTATACAGGCTGCAAAGAATGCAACACAAAAGTGACACCAATAGCATCAAAAGGTGGAATGAATTCTAGAAAAAAAAATCAATTGTGGTTTTGCAAAAGACATGGGGAAACATATGCTGTTTCATGCAGGTATCAAATACATTTTTATATAATTAGTTACAACATTTGTACATGTAAACTTTCAATAGACCAAACTAAAATCATTTTGTCTTTTATGTAAAGGTTCAAAATCATTGTGCGCATTGTAGACGAGAGTGGAACAGCACAAATCGTAATTTTTGACAACAATGTGCATAAGATGACAAAGGTGACTGCATGGGAGATCATGCAAGAACATGGCATCCATACAGATGAATACTTCCCAGATGAGCTTAATGAGATTATTGGAAAACAATATCTATTCAAGATTAAATACACGGAATTTAACCACAACAATAATAGCCATATATACCGAACTGAGAAAGTCACTGATGATGTTGACACAATCAACCACTTCAAAGATGGCTTCCTAAATGAAGAGGTATTTATTATTTATTAATAAAATAACTTTTAATCATGAAATTAAAAACATTAAATTTCATTTGTTTATGCCGTTTTATAAAAAAATTGTTTTTTTTACAAACCAAAATAGGATAATGAAGAAGACTTTGAAAATGATGATGATTATTATGAGAATTATGGACATGACCATGAAAATAATGAAGATGATTTTGAAAATGGTGGAGATGAGTCTGAAAATACGAATGATGATTTTGCAACTGGCAAAGGTGAGTTTGAAAATGGTGGAGATAAGTTTGAACATGACAAAGATGATTCACATAATACTAACCATGATTTAGAAGACAATGACCATGATTATGAGAATGATGAAGATGAGTTAGTTCATAGAGAAGATGAGTTAGAAGATGCTGAGAATATGATTATAGAAACTTCAAATAATGTGCAACAGGTATCATATACTACATTATTGACTGTGTGTAACACGCGGCTATTTTTTTTTAAAATACTTATTCTATTTTATATGTTAAACATTCCAGAAAGATGACGATAATGGTTCAAATCCAACTGAATTTGTTAATGAGGTATTTACATTATATATTCATATATACTTAAACAAAAACATAATTTTTTTTTAATCTAATTGTAAGTAATTTATTTGTTTATAAATCAATACAGAATAATGAGGGTGAAACCGATATCGACATCAGGAACACAAGAATGAATAATGTGGATTCCTTAACAAGTAATGTTAGTGGTGGCATTGGGGAAAAAAGACCTCGGGAAATAGTAGACGAATCAGCACATGAAACAATTGATGACCATCATGCACAACAACATAAGAAGATGGCATCAATAAATATCTCAAAGGATGTTTAAGATAAATCAGCACTTCACCATCTTCATATTTTGATGCTTCATTTTTCAAAAACAATAAGTTTTAAACTTTTAGGTTTTTCATTATCAATTGATATACTCAGATCTTATGTTATTGGATACTTTTTATTTTGCATATGAACGATTCTTCTATGGATAAATATATTTTATTAATTTTTTGCATAATTATATTTTATATCCTTGATTGTTTACTATATTTTAACATAAATATATTTAAGCAGTCAGGATTAAAAGATGAAAATCGTTATCGGTTTAATAAGAATGCATAAAAAATTATCCATTTACTTTGACAAACTATTCTTTTATACACTTTACTAAAATTTAGGTTGTTGGTAGTCTTAACTTTGAAGAAATTTTGTAACTATCATGAAGTTTTTTTACTACGCTGTATTCCCTAAAGAATACCAAAATGAACGGATTGGTTAGTTAAACTAACAGGTCTAAACATGTTTTGGGTGGATCAGCGCATTTTTAGTACTTCTGTACATCTAAAAATGGATCAGGTTAAACCGACCAATTTAATGTAAAGAAAATGTTTTACTACCATAGTTTGTTGTTTAGTCACACAAGTGAAACTCAAAGGAGGATATAGTTTACTCACTCAATTTTTAATTCACTCAATTTGAGTTCAATTAAGCTGAAATTTTGTGTTTTGTATCTTTAGTAGGTTGTGTTTAACAAGATATATTTATTTAATTTTTAGGATTTTTGTAAACAACTTGAATAAGTGCTTAAAGTAGGTGATTAAGGGCCGTTTGGATATTGACATTTTAACCTTAATTTGTGCTCAAATGCTTTAAACTTGTGCTTTTAGGTTCTAATCGGTTGCAGTAGGCTTAGTTAAGTTAGTTTAAGTTAGTTTTATACTGAGGTAGCTTATACTAGCTTATAGGTAGCTTATTCTTTATTTTCATGTGCTTATTACCACAGTTGTTTCAGTCCACACAATCACTTTCAGAAGCTCAACCCAAATCAACCCGGTGATAAGTAATGAGTGTATCTCTATTTGATATGTATAATGTTTCATGAAATTATAATAATTGTCAAGCTTTGTGTGGATTTTGTAGTTAACTGGTCGAACCAGCTCTGCCCCCCTAAACATGGATGACCAGAAACGGTATCCATTTCGTATTCATCAAAATGGGCTGCTGTAAGCTTTATATTGGCTTTTGTATATTTCTCTTGGTCACGTATCTTATTCAAAAAATAATATTACTTATTAGTGAATCAATTTCTTTTCTTTTTTATTTTTTAGAGTAACACTCTTCACATAAGTCTTACCTTTTTGCCCTTCGATATGAAGTACATATTTGCATTTATTCAACATAATTATAGCCGGTGGAGGATTATCAAGAGCAAATTAAAATATATCAACCAATATTGCTTTATCAGGAGCATCTTTTCTCCCATTTGGTACATCTATAAGCTTAACACACGTCCTTTGGCAACCTTTTCTTAACCGCTTCGGGAAGCCATTAAAGTCTCCATATGCATAGATCATATTAACAACTCTTTTAGTAACAGGATGGACATGTAACGCCATTCTTATATTGGCTGCCACATCTTCTGTGCGTACGTGACTAAAACAATACAATTCTCCATGCTATCAAAAACAAAGACAATACAAGGTCTGCAATAAAACCTGATCATACTCAGTATATGCTGAGTGTGATCAGCGCACAAACTAGCTAAATGGACACGATTTTAAGTGCTTATAAGTGACTCCAAAAATTTAACAAAAATCAATTTTCTAAACTTAAGCAACAGAACTTGAATATCCCAAAATTTCAATTACTTTGGATCAGAAATGAAGCTATGAAAAATTGACAAAATTTGGTGAAAATCAGCTTTGACACTTTTGACTTTTGTTGACAGAATTGCAATTTTGACCAAAATGAACTTTGAAATCAATTTGTGGATGGATAATGATGTGAAATGATGAAAAACAACTAATATAACCTATCTTATCATTTTATCTACCTAAATTCAAACTATGATGATCTAAATGCTATCTGATATGCTAGCTATCATTGTTACTACATAAATATGGTGTAGCTATGAATTAAATTCATTTAATAAACCGTCATTGTGTATTCACAGTCTTAGATAAAATTAAAAGACAATCAAATGGGTTGATTTGGTTTTTGCTTTAATTCAAACGTGTCAATAAACCTTTCTAAGAGCAGCTGCTCAAATACAACATGAAGATCCAAACATTGCTAAAAACTATTTTTCTGTTACAGTATTGCACTTGTGGCGTCGGTAGCCACCATCTTTTACTTTGCTTTAGATTGCTACATCTTCCTTCTGCTCGACTACCCCTTCCTCATACCAAAACTCCGTCTCAGTCATTGAATCCAAGGTTTCCTGTTAGTACAGTTATGCATAATCAATGCCTAACATCTGAATTTTATTCAGTTAACTGTAATGAGTGAAGAAATCACCTACAAGAAGCATAGAGTCTATTTTTCGCTGTTGAATTCATTTTACTGGATGAGCTTTCTATATATTAATCAGTTGTGCTGTATTGCATGCTTTGGTTTTAAACTCTTGTGCCTTTAAAGGTGGCACAAACCCTACACCACAAACAACACTAGACCAATCCCATACATAACTCCACGCATTACTCAAAGCATACAAGACACCAACTCCAGACGGAATCACAAGAATCACAGTATATCCACGTTGACCAAGTACATGAAGTGCATGAGAAAACTAAACCAATAAAAACATATCCACATAATTTGCATTTATTTAACATAGTAGTACATGAAGTGCATGAAGTACATATTTGCATATATTCAACATAATTATAGCCGGTGGAGGATTATCAAGAGCAAATTAAAATATATCAACCAATATTGCTTTATCACCAGCATCTTTTCTCCCATTCGGTACATCTATAAGCTTAACACACGTCCTTTGCCAAGCTTCTCTTAACCACCACGGAAACCCAACAGCTCTTTTAGTAACATAATTGACATGTAACGCCATTCTTATATTGGCTGCCACATCTTCTGTGCGTACGTAACTAAAACAATACAATTCTCCATGTCCCAAACTACAAAAAATTGACCCTCATACACGTTACGAAAAGACTTTTTACATACCGATAAAGAGAAGAGTTGAAATATATTTCAGCAAAGTCGGCGTTAAGTTGATTCTCAGCGGCCCAAAAAGTCACCTCCAACGCCCATGTAGCAGGATTATAACCATTCGTAATCATTGAAACTTCCGAAATACAAAATACCAACCAATGGGGACAAACAAAATTATCACCATAAACATAGCTCCAATTAAGTGTTACCAATGACACTCACTTCAAAATACTCTATCAGCTTGTGTGAATGTTGACCTAAGGGTCCAGCATAAACAATTTGTCCTCCCATCTTCATCAAAATCAACTGCAAGTTAAACATAACAATTAGCAACCAATCTGACACCAATTAAATGTCATTAAGAACAAAAATTATTTTCCTAGACACCTCATCAAAAGATTCAAATATGTCTATGCTTGGTTGGTGAATTGTGCATACAACACTTCTTCCTGTGTCCACAGTATTTGTTACTGTTCTCATGACAATGGCGGCAGCTGTAGCATCAAAACCAGATGTTGGTTCATCCAAAAAGATGATGGATGGATTTTCCACAAACTCTACAGCTATTGTCAGCCGTTTTCTTTGTTCAATTGAGATACCATCTGCTCCAAGGAGAACCACAATAGCATCCCTTATAGGATTGAGCTCCATCAGTTCAATCAACTCGTCTACAAACATCTATAGTTAAAAAACAAGTTAAATAAAAGGTAACCATAAAATAGGTGAGGTTATGGTTTTCTAAGAAGATAAAATTATACACTTGGAGATAAGCATCGCCTTAAGTCTGAGTGGCATTTTCCCACTGGAAGAGAATTATTGTTATGTTACTATAGAATACAAATATTAGCAAATACCTTGCGTGACCATAACCTTAGATTTACATCTGAAGATACTCAAAGCCAAGCCGAATATATAACAGATTCATGAACAGTTACATTTGGTGTGTGAATATCATTTTGTTCACAATAACCACTGACACAAGCAAATGTTGCTTGGTTCTTTGGGAAACCTTAAATAAATATGCTTCCTTGGATGTATCCACCCGTCTTTCAACCAGCTAACACATCCATCAAGATGGTATTTCCAGCACCACTAACTCCTGCAAGAGCAGTATCCCAGGCCTGAAAGCACCACAAACATCTTTAAGCAATTGAAGATGATCACCTTTAACCCCTCTTGCCTTCATTTGCATAAACAAATTTTTGTTTTATTTATACTAATGCATACTGTAACAAAAGATAACCAACCATGCAATTCTTATAATTATATTGTGATCACACTTATTTATAAAAAAAGTAAATTACTTTGTTCCACTCACCTTTATGGCCGACAATAAACATTTCCTGATGATAACATACCTTATCAGAAACATGTTTAAAAAAAAAACATCCAATATACATATCTTTTACGCTTATGTCATATTCCAACAAATACTCTTATAAGTATATTGTCATCACACTTTTTTATAAAAAAATTAAATAAATTTGTTCCACTCACTTTTATGGGGGGCCATGAGTAATATGTATATAAACCTTTAAAAAGAATTTTAAGAAAATATTCTTATCCAAAAATATAAACACTAATCTAATAAATATATATGAAAACTTAATAAAATATATTCCCTCATATAAACACACGATTGAAGAACAATAATGGATCCATGTATACCTGCAAACATGCGACATTCATCACAAGAAAAAACGGGTTCACATGATTCTTTAACAGATTCAGCTGCTCAACTACCTTCACATGCAGCTACACAACCAATAAAACATAAACCAAAAGGAAGAAAACAAAGAGGAAGACCACACATGTTTCCATACGATATAGGTAACCAATTATACTACACAAATAAGTGTTAATTCATAAAAAAATTCTAAACCATAACTTTTTATGTATGTATATGTTTATATTTGACACAGGTGACTATAATGAGACAAATATTCGCCGAACGGGCAAACAACCTTGTGAAAACACATCAAACTGTGGATCTTCAGGTAAATTAAACATTGTAGATGCGTTGAAACGTAATTTTATATACCAATCTTTAAAATATTATCATCAAAATAAATATATTATTAAAGTTTAATGTGTTTGATTGTTAGCAACTATGAACAATGATCTACTTCAAAGACGTACAGGGAGACCCCCAAAAAGTAAGACAACAACAGGTTAGTATCGTTCACTATAAGTCAAAAATCATACAAGGTAACCTATTTTGTATATCGTAAGACATAAAAACCAACATATGTAGGGACATCTAATGAGAACTCCGTTGAACCTGTTCGGAAAAGTGGCCGACCATTGAAGAACCCAACCCAACCATGTAATGCTCATTCCAATAAGAACATCAGCAAATACATAATTTTCATTTGTAACTCTCTAATATTTCATCTCTTTTTTTTAAATTCTTTACAGCAACAACAAAAAAAACAACTGAGCTTGAATGCAACAAATATTTTGAACGGTCATGCAAACGCAAGTCAGAAAGGCTTAAAGAAAAAACAAGAATGGTTAGACATAAACATTTATTCAAACACCCTGGCAGTCATACACGTCTTAATGATGGAGATGTCACACAATGAGATTCATTTGTTGGGATATCAAACGGTAAAAAAAATACAATTTTAATTAAAACACACACTCATATTTCGTGATATGGTAATTAATGATCAACTATACTGTGCTATTTTGTATATTCACAGATTACATTGACCTTGGAGATCCGGATATTGAATGTGAATCGTGTCGCGCATTATTATGGAATGCAGAAAGCATGGTAGGAAACACACATTCTACGACACAAAAATATTCACTTTGTTGCGGTAGAGGAAAAGTAAAATTAGGAGATCAGGTGGAGCAACCGCCAAAACTCTTGATGGAGCTTATTAATGGAGAACACCCAAAAAGCTCTACGTTCATTGACAATATCAGACGCTATAACTCAATGTTTGCATTCACATCAATTGGCGCAAAACAAGACATGTCAGTAACTGATGGACGGGGACCGTATTGTTACCGTATACAGGGGCAAAATTACCACAGAATGGGTACTTTGCTCCCCGAAAAAGGAAAAGCACCAAAGTTTGCGCAACAATATATTTATGACAAAGAGAATGAAATACAACACAGGATCGACGGTGTCAGGTAACAAGTTCTAAAAAAATAACTACTGTTATTACATACCGGTGTTGGTCATACTACTAAATTTATTTAATTTATTTCAATGATTGATAATGTTTGTAAAATTAACGAATTCTGGATTTCAAATACAGCAACGAAACCTCATTATCTACAAAAAACAATGTCATTGACCACCAACTAACTGTTGACTTACGCGACATGCTCGATGAAATCAATCCGTTAGTGTGCCAATTCAGAATGGCTGGAGAAATATTCGTCAACGAAAGCCAACATAATAAATATAAGTTAAGACTTATTGGTACAAGGGAACGTGACGCAAGAGATTATAACCTTCCAACGACAAACGAGGTAGCTGCTCTAATTGTAGGAGACTTTGATTCATCAACTAATCAGAGAGACATAATACTACACACGCAACAAGGAGGGCTTAAAAGAATCAGTGAGCTACACCCTTCGTACCTCGCACTCCAGTACCCACTGTTGTTCCCTTATGCCGAGGATGGATATAGGACAGACATATATCACTTTGGCGTAACTGACAAAACATCAACAGACAAGAGAACTCGAGTAACGATGAAAGAGTATTTCGCATACCGCTTGCAAGATAGGCCAAATATTTTCTCAATGGTGCTAAATGCGAGGAGGCTACTTCAACAATTTATTGTAGACGCATACACCATGGTCGAATCTGAAAGGATGCGCTACATTAAAAACCAAAATAAAGACCTACGATCCGAAACTTACTCAAGATTAGCTAAGTTGGCAGAAGATGAAAACTCAGGAGTGAAGCTAAGAGGTAAAAAAGTCGTGCTGCCATCATCGTTTACAGGAAGCCCAAGGTATATGATGCAAAACTATTTAGACGCAATGACGATTTGTAAGGCTTACGGATATCCCGATCTATTCATAACATTCACTTGCAACCCGAATTGGCCGGAGATCCAACGTTTTGTTACTGAAAGGAGGCTGAATTCAGACGACAGACCAGACACAATTACAAGAGTTTTTAAACAAAAGCTTGACAGCCTTATGAGAGAATTTAAAGATAAGCATTACTTTGGGCACCTAAAAGCAGGTAATTACTTCTCCATCTAATATTACATACACAATTAGAATATCACTTTGATTAAACTTTTTAACAAAAATTAAATTAAACTTACCTTACAGCAGTGTACACAATCGAATTCCAAAAGAGAGGCCTTCCTCACGCACACATTCTTTTATTTTTGAAAGAAAACGATAAAATAACACAACCGGCACAGATTGACAGAATTATCTCAGCAGAAATACCAGACAAAAATGAAGATCCTGAATTGTATAGAATCGTTACGGATCACATGATGCATGGCCCGTGCGGCGCACAAAATCCAAGTTGTCCGTGCACAGTTAAGAACAAGTGTACAAAAAAATTCCCAAAAGAGTTTAACGACAAAACTTTCATCGACGAGAGCGGGTATGCGATTTACAAAAGAAGAAATGATGGAAGCACTATAAAAAAAAACGGTACTGAATTGCACAACGGATACGTTGTACCATACAATCCGGGATTGCTACGTCGGTTCCAATCACATATTAACGTTGAGTGGTGCAACCAGGTCGGATCAATAAAATATTTGTTCAAGTACATTAATAAGGGGCCAGACAGATCGACGGTAGGATTGGAAGACAAAGACGTTGACGAAATAAAAGAATACTACGATTGTAGGTATCTTTCGGCCTGTGAAGCCGCGTGGAGAATCTATGGATTCGATATACACTACAGGTTCCCCCCAGTCGAAAGACTACCGTTCCACTTAGAAGGAGAACAATCGGTACTATTTGAGGCCACCGAAAGCATTGATTATGCGTTGGAAAAAGCATCAGTTAACGAAACAAAGTTCGTCGCATGGATGGAATACAACAAGAAAAACACTGACGGCAGAGACTTACTTTACCACGAGTTTCCAAAGCACTACGTATGGAAGCAAGAAGAAAGAATATGGGCGAAAAGACAAAAAGGCACAGCTCTAGGACGTGTACATCATGTACCCCCTTCGTACGGAGAATACTTTTATTTACGGGTATTGCTAAACAAGGTTAAAGGAGCTAAAGATTGGAGTGATTTCAAAGAATTTGAAGACGTCATATACCCAACATACAAAGACGCCTGTCAAGCACGTGGTCTTTTAGAAGATGACAAGGAATACATAGAGGGTTTGATGGAAGCAAGCTACTGGGGTTCAGGAAATTACCTACGTAGATTTTATGTCATGCTACTTATGACAGATAGCATGTCAAGGCCAGAGGTTGTTTACGATAAAACCTGGGAAGTGTTGGCCGCAGATGTTGAGTGTATCGAACGGAAAAAAAGAAATGATCCAGGTAATAAATTCATTTAATTATCACCAAAATAAACAATAGATAAATTGATATATATAAATTGAATAACTTAAAAAAAAAAAAAAAAAAAAAAAAAAAAAAAAAAAAGAGGTTTCCGTCTTAAATTTATGGATATAGAACATCAGCATAACTACTGTTCAACGACTCTTTTTGTAGCTTATTTCTTATCTATACTTTTCCAAAAAATTTTCTATTACATCCTCACATACCCATTTCAATATGCCTTTAGTTTAAATGCACTTAGTATCACCTTATCTTAGCTAAATTTGCACTCAAAAGCTGCCTAATGACCATTTTTCAACTTGTGTTACAACAGCCATCTTGTCCAAGTGGCTTGACTTTTAGATTTTTAATTTGATTATTATTAGGCCTTATAATATGAAATTTGGTAAGCATCTTATTCAGTTGGTTGTCTAGCTGATACTATTTTTTATAATTTTTATTAATTGCTTATTCGTAGCTTAATTTCCCCTTGAAATAGCCCCAAAAGGCTGTTTTGATACTACTACACAAAAACCTCCATTGCATCCCCTTAGTTTAGCTTATTTTAGATTCCAGTTAGTTTATTTAGGAACTTTAGTGCTTATTAGGTAAAACTTAAAAAACTTCTATTTTAATACCATTTCCAAAAGTGGTCTTAAGGTTTTAAAAGTATTACCAAAAGCTGAAATTACAAGTCCAAGTTTTAAGAAAAAATAAATAAAATTCTGTCAAAAAACCTTGCGCATAACAGCAGCTATAGCTACTGTTCCAAGTGCTTTTTAACAGCTTATTTTTCATCAAAAAAGTGTCAAAATGGTTTTTCTTATATCTTTACATGCCTATCTCAATATATGTTTAGTTTATTTGCACTAGGGAGCCTTTACCTTAGCTTAATCTGCTCTAAAAAAGTGTCCCTTGCCCATTTTTTAACTGGTTCAGCAGCATACTTGCCCAAGTGGGTATTCTTTTTGATTTTTCTTTTGCTTAATAGTAATCCTTATGCTCTGAAAATTGGTAGACATAATCTAGGCTAGGTAGTGTAACTATTTCCTGTTTTGATGAAATTTTATTGTAGCTTATACGTAGCTTAATCTTGCACTCAAAGTAGACCCATAGGACTTAAAAAATAAAAAAAAAATAAAAAAACCAAAAAACTTAATGAAATATCAATAAACATGAATCAAAAGGGTAGACGGTGAAACAAAATATGAATATTATCAACTACGACCTAACAAATTTTTAACCTTTTTTACCAGATTTGATTCTTACAGACGAGGAGAGAAAGAATATTTGCCTAACATACATCGAGCACATGCTCCTATGTAACAACAAAAGCTTGAAACAAATCCCAAACATGCCATTCCCTAATGAAATGATGTCAATGGGTGATTTCAACAGATTGGTGTATGATGAGTTGAAATACGACAGAGAAGAGTTACGAAAACAACATCAACACCTGTACAAATCGCTAACACACGAACAAAAAAACATACATAAAACTGTAATGGAAGCCGTTCAACAGGACGAAGGAGGAATGTTCTTTGTTTACGGATATGGAGGAACAGGTAAGACATACCTTTACAAAACCCTATCTGCTGCATTAAGATCAACAGGCGAAATAGTCTTAAACGTTGCTTCAAGTGGTATCGCATCACTTTTGTTAGAAGGCGGAAGAACCGCCCATTCAAGGTTCGCTATTCCAATAAACGTAGTTGAGGATTCAATGTGTCATATTCCAGGTGATAGTGACTTGGCTGAGTTAATCAGAATGTGTAAACTGATAATATGGGACGAAGCCCCCATGACACACAGACACTGTTATGAAGCATTTGATAGGACATTGAGAGACATTTGCAGGACAGACACATTTGAACCATCAAACCATGTTTTTGGAGGCAAAGTGGTCCTATTAGGTGGAGATTTTCGCCAAATACTGCCGGTCGTTACAAATGGATCCAGACATGATGTCGTGCATGCGTCAATAAACTCTTCATATTTGTGGCAACAATGCAACGTCATGGAACTAACAATTAACATGAGACTAGAAAAGGGCACAAACGCATCCGAAAAAAAAGAGATACAAGATTTCGCAGATTGGATATTGGATATTGGAGATGGAAAAAGCAAACAAAAAAATGACGGAGAATCAACGGTGGAATTCGAAGATGACATGCTAATCCCATATTCTAATGATCATATAGGTACAATAATTGAAGAAATTTACCCGAATCTGAAAGACAACCTTTATAAGGCCAACTTTTTCCAACAGACATCCATCCTTGCACCAACTCATGAGCTTGTGGACATGATAAACGATCGAATGCTGCAACATCTAGAAGGAAACAAAAAGACGTACGACAGCTCAGACTCTATAGGTGTTATTGATATGGACAATGATTTTAACGAGTCACTTTACACTGACGATTTCCTAAACAGCATCAAAATACCTGGTCTCCCACAACATTCAATAACATTAAAAATAGGCGCTCCAATAATGTGCATGAGAAACATAGACCAGAGAGGAGGTTTATGCAACGGTACAAGGTTGCAAGTAATAAGGATGGGTGTGAATATAATCGAAGCAAGGATTATTTCAGGCGGAAATGTTGGAATGCTTTGCGCAATACCAAGGATGGTCTTAAGCCCTACTGATAATAAGATGCCCTTTAAATTAAACCGTAGGCAATTCCCAGTTGTGTTGTGCTTTGCAATGACCATCAACAAAAGTCAAGGACAAACTTTAACAAAAGTGGGATTGTTTCTTCAAAGACCGGTATTCTCTCACGGCCAACTCTACGTGGCAGTATCAAGAGTGACAAACAAAAAAGGATTAAAGATTTTATGCTGCGATGAAGAAGGGAACTACGCAAAATCTACAACAAATGTCGTGTATAAAGAAGCTTTGTTTAGAATTTAATAAAACAAAACATCCTTAACAACATCACATAGTTTAATGCTTTTTTCGGTTGCAATTTTAACCCTTTATATCCTTCTCTTCCATTTTACAATGCACCTTACACTTACACATGTTCGCTCATCACTCCAATGGCACTCTTTCCCTTTCATAATACATCCATGTATAAAAAAAAATAATACTTAATCACAAATAATCAATTATTACAATTAATTAACAACCATCTATTATTAAGCAACTAAATATTACAAGTCATGCCCGCCCATTTACAACTATCAACTAACACTTTACAAACATGCATAAAATTCATAATGTTCTAAAAATTATATATGATGTCTTATTAACCATCCATACAAACAATACAATTATTTATAATAATTTAAAAAAAAAAAAAAAAATTCTTATAATATTGTTTGACAATTTTTAAAAATATATAAAAGTTATTTAAAAACAACAAACAAATTATTAAAAGTAATGCCCGACCAATCGTTTTATAATATTCTTTGGCAATTTTTTAAAACATATTTACGTTAACAAAAAACAACAAACCAATTTATAATCATTTAAAAAAAAACAATTTCTTATAATATTGTTTGACAATTTTTAAAAATATATCAAAGTTATTTAAAAACAACAAACAAATAATTAAAAGTAATGCCCGACCAATCGTTTTATAATATTCATTGGCAATTTTTTAAAACATATTTACGTTAACAAAAAACAACAAACCAATTTATAATCATTTAAAAAAAAAGAAAAAAAAAACAATTTCTTATAATATTGTTTGACAATTTTTAAAAATATATAAAAGCTGTTTAAAAACAACAAACAAATTATTAAAAGTAATGCCCGACCAATCGTTTTATAATATTCTTTGGTAATTTTTTAAAAGATATTTACGTTAACAAAAAACAACAAACCAATACTTATAAGTCATGCCCGCCCATTGGGCGGGCTTCGAAATCTAGTATATATATATATATATATATATATATATATATATATATATATATAGGGTAGGGTTTTTTTCAGAACCAAGAAAAGGTCGAGAACTGCGAGAACCAACATAAATCAATCAGATATTTTTGAATATTTATTTTTATTATTTAATTCAAAAGGATATGATAGTAAAATTGCATTTTTTATTTTCTTTTTGATTTTTTTCTAGTAAAAAAACGTTTTTTTTTGTCCTAAATTTTAGGATTTTTTTTTGAAGTAATTTTTTTTCCAGCATGCAATTTCAAAAGACAAAGTGCATATGTGTTTTCTTTTCAAATAATGTAAATGTACATATATTTTTAGTGTTCAGTTACTTAAAACTTTAATATGTTTTGGTCTCAAATATTAACACAAGTACATGAAATGGTAATCACAAATATTTTACATGTAACGTATACATTTCAAAACAAAAATATTATATATAAAATCTGAAACTAAGTGAAATACAATTAAAAAAAATCCAAAGTAAATAATAAATCAAAGTTTCGTTATGGCCGTGTCTACTAATCTTTAATAGAACCAAATTTGGTTTTGTCTTTGTCGTATATGCACATGTATTTTCTCTCATTAGAGATTCTCGATTTCTTTGTATGCATATGTGCATTTGAGTTTTCCATATGTCCTTATATATACAAGTTATTTTATGTGCACTTATATCTACTGTATGCACTTGTGTCTTTAGTCTTTACTTCTTTATCATAAATATCTTCTCGCTAGATAGTATGTATAAAATACATGTGCACTCTTCACATCCCTCATCATACTCGTACCTGTAACCACAAGCAATTAATAAACGTATTAATTAATCACAACAACTAACTTGTATTTCTGACTTGTGCACACGAGACCATATTATTGACTTCTTTAAGAAATTAGTATAGCCTTAAAACACAAAACACAAGTGCACCATTAAATTAGAACTAAACACAAAAGATCCTGATATTTAAAACTAAAACAATATGTGCACTTTCAATATATTTAAACTCCGAAACTGAAAAAACACATATGCACAGAAGGCATCAAATTCACCAGAAACTGTAAAAACACATATGCATTCTCAATAACACATATGCACACTCCTTTTATTGATTTTGTATGAGCAATAAAACATGTATGCATTTCAAGAACTAAACTTTTTTTTCTAGAAAGAAACAACAAGTATATTGAGGAACCATAGAGTTTAAGAACACCAAATATGAACTATGTACGAACACAAAAGACAAACGTAAATCAAAATTAAGTTTAAGAAGAACACTAGTTGGTTGTTTCCACTAAAATACAAAAAAAAACATCATGATCAGTAACATAATAAAAATAGAACATAAGAAAATTCCATTTCAATACATGATGCATAATCAATACATGACGCGTAATAAAAATCCTACCTAATAAAAAACCATTCCAATACGATGCGTTCATAGAAACAAATACTAGAACTACAATTCAAAGAAAAGCCATTCAACCCAAAACTGTAACAAAAGAAACTACCAACATTCTAAACTATTATAACAAAAATGAATCAAAAAGGAAAAAAATAATTCCAAAACAACACAAAATGACCATATATTAACTTCAAGTAATCGCGTGAAACGGAAACTAAAACAAAAATATAAATAATGAGCACAATAAAAGCTTAAATGAGCCTAATCTTTTAGCACGATTAATATCATCTTTCACGTTAAAATTCTAATATGAAAAGGTCCTAAGAGATTTTAAAGCCCATGAACACATACCATTTAACACTAGAAGCACAAACTAATATAAATAAATTCACCTTCATATATCTATGAATAAAAAATTCATTGATGCGTACATGCGTGATTTGGATTTGATCAGCCGTCACAAAAGTTTAAAGAAAAGAATAAGACACATAGAAGATATGGTAGTAGGGTTTTCTTCTTCTTTTTTTTTTAATATTTAAAAATGATCTCCTATGTTTCCTATAAAAATGGGACGGTTACATTAGCAAGAATTTTGAAAATTCCTTTTCTACCCTTAATTGTTTAATAAAATCTTTTTTGATTTTTCAAGAATTACGTAAATGCCATCAATATTCTCAACCATTGATCATAATTTTAACGGTTTAAATCGGTTCTCGCAGTTCTCGACCTTTTTATGGTTCTGAAAATAACCCTACATTATATATATATATATATATATATATATATATATATATATATATATATATATATATATATATCAAACTTAAACTTATATCACATATATATCCTTCATAAACCTTATACATGTCATATATACGCTAAATAACTACGTAATATATTCACAACTCCAAAACGCATGACAACTATAGTTATATATATATATATATATATATATATATATATATATATATATATATATATATATATATATATATATATATATATATATATATATATATATATATATATATATATATATATATATATATATATATATATATATATATATATATATAGAATTGAGATCATATAAGAACTTTTTTAAAGTTTTAAAAGTAAGAACCCATACACTATATAACATGTGGAAATTATGATTTTACAATTTAATAAATTAGTAACCAAATAAAAAGGGTAAAATAGAGAATTTACATATCCTTTAATTCTCTCTAACCTATTACTAGTATTTAATATTTTTCATCCACACTTTTATTAACACTCATCCACGCAAAAAAACACACATACCGATCCAAACAATAAAAAGCCTCCATCTTCTTCTTTATTTTCACCTATCCATAACAAAGCAAAAAAATACAGATCCCGATAAAAAAAAACCTACAGCGATCCATAAACAAAAAAAACACAGGCCACGATCTGTTGTTGTGCCCAAAACAAATCGTTTTGGTCCTTTCTTGTACCGATCTGCCATCAAAACCCATAGCCAACGTTCGAGATATGTTTTTCCAGCCAAATAAAATCAACGGCCATAACCACGATCTAGATCTGTTTTGGGCCATAACCACGATCGTGATCCGTATTACATGAAAAAATGCCTCCGCCGTGTGTGTGTAGATCGAGATCCATGTGTACCGGCACCAGCGTTGGTGGTTTTTTATATTTATAATCTGACTCATCTGAGCGTTCCAGGGTTGGTCAAAATGATAACTTAATTGTGGAATTTTTATCATTTTGTTATCACGTGTTTCACACCGAGAAACAAAATGAGCAGGATTGTGGATTAGTCAAACCGTTTTGTTATGAATTTCTACTCTATGGATCTCGCATGTTCTTATGGTTTTTGTCATGGAAATGGTACATGCTAGTGGCTTTGGTTTCAAAGATTTCATGTGACAAGTGATAGTGACAGGTTGAGTGAGCTTTATTTTCTTTTTCTTGTAAGGTTTCATGTGATAGTTTAATGTAGGCTTATTTGTTTAAGGAAACTTGTGACCAATGTTTTTTATTTTTCTTTCCTTGTGGCTTTCGGATTGTAATTTATAGTTTTTAAATATTAAATAATTGACTATATACTAATTAAATGTATCAATGTATGTATAATTTCCAGTTTTTAAATAGTAAATAATTGACTATGTACTAATTAAATGTATGGCTTATGTATCAATGTATCATATATTGTATGGTCATGTATCAATGTATCAGAATTGTATAGTGTCTGGTTATGTATCAATGTATCAGATATATATTGTATATATTTCTCATGTATCAATACATCATTTTTAGTATGATTTTAGTGGTTGTATGTTTGACCCGTGTATCAATTCATATTATTGAAATTATAGTTCGAATTAAAAAAGAACAAAAAAATCATGTGTATTTTTTTGAACGAAAAGTATTAAATTTATGTGTCATTAAATTTTTGACTCATTAAATTGGTTAGTGAAAATAAACACACAAACATTCATGGTGAAAAGAAATGTACAAAAATACCCTTGAAGGTTTATTTAATTACTATAATAGCACTCATTTAATACTAATCTCATCCTCCACCAATTAATAGATCCAACGGTCTAGATTGGTTCTCATTTTTAGAACTTTAAAAAATCTCTCACATTAACCCTCCCCTATATATATATATATATATATATATATATATATATATATATATATATATATATATATATATATATATATATATATATATATATTATTTTTTTAATTTGTTTTTTTATTATAAACTTGTTCGCAGTAATATACCATTTTATTAAAAACATACTTAATCTATTAAACATATATAACAATCATGATATCTATGATACGTTTGTTTCATGTATTTGTATTATATATGAGATAAGGCGATTTTTTGTGAGGTTAAATATTGTCTTGATATATTGTTTTTGTTCATCTAGTTCATTTTAAACCTCGCGACATCGTACATTTGAAATAAATGTTGTTGTATTTTTAAAATTATAAACACCGCAATATTTTAAAGTTAATTGTAAATAATTATAATGATATATATGACATATTAAAGGTTTAAAAATGATATACATATATACTATTACAAAAGTTAGGGATCATATATAGGCAGTTAGTAGTTTATGTTGAATATATATGCAATTTTTGAGCTTTTAGAAAGATATATATGCAATTATAAGTTTAAATTGGATATATATACAACTTTTTAGCTTTTAAAAGGATATATATGCAATTATAAATTTCAGTATATATGCAATTTTGAGCTTTTGGAAAAATATATATGCAATTCCCCCAAAAAAGAAGTTTATTGGATGATAATGATATTATACTTATATATTGTCTACGGAGCATAGAGAAAGAATTGTGACATGACACCATCTCTGAGCCGTTGGATCAACTCTATAATCAATCTAAGCCGCCTAAAATAAAATAGAGACCAAGTCAACTTCATTACAAATATCTCGAAATGATGTTCCTTTAATTTAGTGCATGTTTTAATTGTGGAAGGCTTAAATTTTGAAAGTCTTTACAAAAACAAAAATACAACTTTTTCTACCTTTTATTCTTTACATTGTTTTGCCAATGAAATTCTTCAACCCCTTGTTTGTTAATTGGAAATTAGAATGCATAAAATTTATCTAATCTTTAACCTTAGTACAGTATATCAATCGTAATGAGTAACCAAATGCAATTTAGTATAGTACAATCAGAAAGAGGATAAGAGCATAGGTATCATAATTACTTGCATGGCTAATTAGTCCATTGACTTCTTCCAAAGCCTTATTTTCGTTGTTGTATCATATCTTAATCCAATCTTCGCCATTTAGATTATTGTTATACCCTTATACCGAAATCCGATGTTTTGTTACATGAAAAAACAGGTTACGTATATATTGAATTGAACTAATAACTCAAGGTTTGTCAACACAAAAATTAACATAAGATGGAGCTTTGATGAAGCTGAACAAGATTTGGCGAACGGGTCAAAAGGTTTCTATTGATAAAACAAAAGATCCACTGTCAAAATGATATTAAATAAAAATTTTGTGTTTTTTAGAATATAAAATGTATATATGAATAATTAACTCACTAAATGTATACATTGAATTATGTTTAATTTTATATTTAATGATTACGTATTTACTTCGGTGCTTGTATTGTCATTTTAACAAATCATCCTACGGATATTTCAAACTTTTACATACATCTATACGGCTTTGTTCCGGGGGGAGGGAGAGACGTGCAATGTTTGCGGTGATGTATCATGATCTTTGTTGGCTATATGTAATATATGTAATGTGCTATGTTGGAACGTGTATCTGCGTTAAACTTTGTTGATTCCTACAATATTTTTAAATAAAATGATATTATAGTCACAATTCACAAAAGGATTATCAAACAATAATTGAACTTCTAGAATCAACAATGAATGTTTAAATCTTAAGACATTTTCTCAAACTCTATCTTTATCTTTAGAACAAATCTCTATCTCGATCGAGCAAGGAGCATATATTGTGTAAAGACATTATAGGTTTGGAACTTTTTAGGTCCATTTTAATTTGGGGTTATAAGTTTAATTTATAAAATTAAGTATATATGAGTTATGCATAGGTATTAGATTCATTTGTTATATTAGTTATTTTATATTTTATGTTTTTATATAGTTTTGAGTAAAATGCAGAAATCGTCCCTGTGGTTTGCCCAGATTGCAGATTTCGTCCCTACAATTTCGAAAGTGCAGGCGGCCTCCCTGGGAGGAAACCTTTTGATCAATTTAGTCCCTGGCACTAAATCTGGTTACTCCCTCATGGTTAAGTGGTAGTATCTGGAGGGCATTTTCGTCTTTCTTCTTTGTAGGGACGATTTCTGCATTTTACTCTTGTGTATATAAATAAGTTGTTGGATCCATGTTTCCCCAATTCTTAAACACATAAACCCTAATTTCTTAAACACATCAAAATCATCAAATCAAGGGAAATGGTCAATTGTTTTTGTCAAATTCCAGCAACTATTCGCACTTCATGGACTCACACAAACCCTGGACGAAGGTTTTGGTCTTGTTCTAATCTTGTAAGTTTTACTTTTGCTAAGTGTATTTCAATGTAATGTGGGTTTTTATGTATTGGTCTTAATGCTTGATTTTAGGCATCCAACTGTGGTTTCTTCTCATGGATTGATCCTCCTATGTGTGCTCGTTCAAGGAATATAATCCCTGGATTGCTAACCTCAAGAAATGCACTACAACAATCATTGAATAGGATGGAAATTTCAAACCGTCGACTTAACCTTTTGTTGATTTGTAGTTGGTTGTTGTTTGTTGTTATGTTGTATATGTAACCTTTTTAAGTTCTCTTCAACATTAAGTGAAGTATTAGTTGACATAATAGCTTTGTAATGGTCAACAATTTTGTACTAGTAATTGATATTTAGCTTTTGTGCTAGTTAGTGAGTATTCGATATTTAGCTTTTGTGCAACAATGTAATATAATCAAACAAACATAGTCATAACCAGCCATAACCAAATAAAGTCATAACAACAGAGTCATAACCATAGTCTTAAAGATACCAAATAACATTGTCTTAAACAGTCATAACCAAAATAATACAGTCATATCTAATAAAGTCACAACCACACAAACATTGTCTTAAAATAGACTTAAACACACAAACATAGTTTTAAACTTGAAAACAGATTCCTGAACTACTCTGGTGGAGTAAGTCTTGAGGCAGTTTTCTTTGTTCTTCTTGTTGGAGTTCCAGCAACTGATTCACTAGCATTTGTTCTTTGTTTCTTTTGCTTTCCACCTTCATTGACTGGTTTACTAGGACAACTTCTTTTGTTGTGTCCCTTGCCCTTACAAAGTACACAAGTGACTGTGTGGCCGGTTCTTGTCAGTTTTCCATCTTTCACCATGGCAATCTCACCAGCACTCTTTTTCCTATTCTTTGGTGGCCTACCTATCTGTGGGTGTTGCTTAGGTGGAAGTAATGTTGTTGGGCAATCAAACTTCTCCCAAAAATGTCTACCATTTACTGGATTAAATTAGAAGGAATAGACATTTCTCCATGTCTGAAGTGTGTATGACTTGTGAACCCAATCTTCAGGCAACCCAACATCTTGGCCATTGTCCTGCATATCATGTATACATGCAACTACATGTTTACAAGGAATTCCAGACACTTCCCACTTCCTACAGGTGCATACCCTTTGATTCAAATTCACAACACACTGCTCACCCCATGGACCCTTGACCTGAAATAAATCTGCCCCATTCCATTCCACACTATAGTTTACTGATGCTTCTTTGATTGCTTTGAAAATACTAGTAACAACTGGAGTTAATGGTCCCTCACTTTTTTCAATTACTTTTTGGACAATAACTGTCCTCTTCATGAGGTACTCCCTAACATATTCTAAAGCAGATATAATTGGACTATCCCTAGCATCCAAAAGTTTCCTATTGAATACTTCACAAATATTGTTGATTAAGAGATCACATTTAGCCCTCCCTGTAACAGTTAGCATTTTTATTGTTTAGGAATTACAGATTCAAACATACAATAGTTTGTTGACAGAAGTAACAGAAGTACTTACCAGAAAAGTGGGATCTGCTCCAGTGCTCAGGTGCTATTTTCTTAAGCCAGTCATGTGCCTTCTTATTGTATCCTTTGAGTTCATCCATGTGATTGTTGAACTCAACAACTGTTAAAGCAGTAGCGCACTTCCACAACATCTCCTTGTATTCACTGCCTCTCCAAGTGAGATTCATATTTTCATGGATATGTCTCACACAATATCTATGCTCTGCTGCAGGGAAAAGCTTTGCTATAGCTGGTAGCAAGCCCTGAAAAAAATTAATATTCAACTAATTATGTACTTACCTTTAACTTTTATAACAATTAAGTAATTACTATAAAAAAATTGAGACAATAATGTAATTACCTTTTGCCTATCTGTGATGAATGTGAAGTTAGAATTATTGTACAAATCTAAATCATCACCAAGACAAGTTAAGAACCATGTCCATGAGTGTCTTGATTCTGATTCCACTATCCCATAAGCAACAGGGTAGATGCCATTATTTGCATCCACACCAACAGCTGTGAGTAGTTGCCCTGGATATTGCCCTTTCATAAAAGCTCCATCTAAACCAAGAAAATCTCTACCACCTGCTCTAAACCCATCTTTCAAGGCACCCAAGCAAACATATATTCTTCTAAAGATTCTAGTAGGTGAATTTGGATTTTGTTCCCCATAAACATCAATCTTCACAGTTGTGTTTGGGTTACGCTTCTGCAACTCATTGACATAATCTCTAAGTAATGAATATTGTAGTTCAACATCACCTCTTAAGTGTACCTGTGCCTTTGCTTTAGCCCTGAAAGCCTTTGTCTTAGTGATACCAACATGAAACTTCTTTTGCATTTGTTCTTGAACTGCTCTAACTGGAATATCTGGATTCATGTTCAACAGATCCGTTATGTGTTTTGAGAGAAAAGTTGAAGTACAAGATTTAATTTTCCTTGATTGTAAGCATTTATGTGCTTCTTTATATGTTTTCACCAACCACTTGCCTTTATCACTCTTTGATATATACAAAACCCAAGGACAGGAATCTTTGACTTCTTCCTCTTCAATGACCAATTTGCCCTTACCTTTACCCTGCACAATTACCTTATCAGCCTTTTCTACTTTATCATTGTTGGCTTCTTTTGTCACAGGAACAACACCAACACACTTAGCCCTTATCCTTATTTTATCATTTTTGGTAATCTCAATATTTCTCCTAGTCTCCACAGCATGTGCTCTTATGTTATCCTTTGCAACATCCCTATTTGGAAACTCTTGACCAACATAGAAACTGCTTTTCAAACTAGACCTAGCACCAGCCTTTCTTAGTTTTCTAAGACCTTTTCTTCTGAGACTTTCTTTGTTATCTTCTACATCACTTTCAAAAGAATCAAAATCCAGGACTTCCAAATCTGTTTCAGTTAAGGTCACCTTAGGTTGCATTGTGTCTACTAAATCATCTTCAACTGCAAATCTAAAACCTTTCATTTGCACTTCCACTTCATCTATCATGTGCTCCTCATCAACTATCTCATCTTCCTTATTACCATTTTCATTACCATCCTGAGACTCATCCCCACTAGCATTCTGAGACTCATCACCACTAGCATCCTGAAAAGCTCCCCCACTACCATCCTGAGATTCATCCCCACCCTCAAGCTCAGTCACATCTAATGCCTCACCCTCATTAACTAAAATCTCAACATTTTGATTTCCTAGTACATTCGAAGGTCCAACATTAACTTCAGGGTCCAAGTATGTTTTACCATGCTCAACATACACATAAATAACCCTATGCTTCTGAACATATTTAAGCATTTCAATAATATCACTATCATTGGATAAAGACCTTAATCCAATATCCAAACTTTTCATTGGTATCTTATAGTGATAGAACAAGTTACCTTCAATACCTAAACTCTGGTACATTACTGTGTCTAAGATGTCTATCTTACAATTAGCAATGTCTATAAAGTCCACGTAAGTTACCTCACCATCAACATACTTCCTCTTTGGTGGTTCTGTGAAGCTTCCACCATGATGGATCATCATTGAAAACAAGCTTGGATATGATTCTGATTAATAATGAAACATTAATATATCAGTAACAAATACATAAAATAAAATGAAAATAAACAACATAATGACAAACGCAAGAACAAGATTTTTTAGGGCTTTTACCATAAATCGATTTAGCATCAAAGGCTTCTCCAGCACCTCTAATGTGCCATAGCTGGATTGGATGACTCATTTTTTTGTTGTCAATTATGGGGATTATAAGTAGAATGGTGATAAAATAATGAGGGCAGAAATGGTGGGGATGAGGGTTTTGTATTACTTTATGTTTGTGTCGGGTTGGATTTGGGAAAAGAAAAGTCAACCCACTTTGTGTCGGGTTGGATTTGGGACCACAAAGAAGAAAGACGGAAATGCCCTCCAGATACTACCACTTAACCATGAGGGAGTAACCAGAGTTAGTGCCAGGGACTAAATTGATCAAAAGGTTTCCTCCCAGGGAGGCCGCCTGCACTTTCGAAATTGTAGGGACGAAATCTGCAATCTGGGCAAACCACAGGGACGATTTTTGCATTTTACTCTATAGTTTTCCATGTCATTGGCCAAATTATAGATATAATCCTGAAAAATCTTAAAATGTAGAGGACGGTTTTTGTAGTTTATTGTTTTATATAATTAAACGCTTCCTAATTATACAAATTTTATAAAATAAAGTTTACCCGGGCAACGTATGGGTATTGCACTTATTTTATTGGTTGAGTAGTGCAAAGTCATAATTTTCTTAAACTTTGTGCTTTTGTACGGAGACAATACTTTTGAAACGGATGCAATGATTATAACGACACTTATAGATACTAGTTTGATTGAAATGACTTGCTAATGTGCTTACTAGGATCCTTAAAGAGTAGGGTGTCAAAAATATCCAAACGCGACCAGCCAGACAATACCCAAAGTCGTATAAGCTTATTCGGGTCGGGTTATATGGGTTGGTGGGAATTAAACAATGGCAGTACTATATGTGCTTGATATTGCCAGGCATACAAACAGACTAGTGAAGAATACACTAGCAGTACTAACTGCTAGTATACATAAGGTTTGTACTGCTAATAGGATATGTACATGCTTTGTATTTTAAGAATATATATTGTATATCTTTTACGATTTTATAGTGATAGTTTTCTTGTAAAAGAATCCTTGTCCTATAAAAGGAGGTCCTAGGTTATGTTGATACATACACCAATACACAATCAACTAGAACAACCGTATTAAGAACTTCAAGGTTGTATACCCTGATACTAGCCAAAGTATCCGTATTATTCTTTAATAATATTGAAGTGTTTTGATTATTACTTTCACTGTTCTATTGATTATTCTTCTAAGTGTTACCAAGTAGATTCCGCATACTTGACTAACATTAAGCTTTGTTTCATTCATAATTGTTTTGGATCCATCCAAGGCAATATACTTATACAAGCTAAGTAGATCCAAGGTTTGGGACTCACAAGTGGTAATAGAGCTTGTGTATATGAAACTTTGAATTAGAAGAAGCTCATTCCAAACAAAAAGCAACAGAAACTAAAACCAACCAAACACATATTACTGCAAAGGTCCCCAAGGTGAAACAAGGAGAATTTGATGTATGGAGGATAAAGATTAAGTAGTATTTTCTGATGCAGGATTATAATCTCTGGGAGATTATTGAGAATGGAAACTCCTTTGTTGCAGTGCCCATTCCAAGCAAAGAAGGAGAACCTTCAACCATTCCAAATCCAACATCCACTGATGAAAAGATCAGAAGAAAGAATGATCTAAAGGCAAAAAGCATGTTGCTAATTTCTCTCCCTGATGAACTATTGTTGACTTACTCCAAGAATCAGGATGCAAAGAAGTTGTTTGAAGCCATTGAAGATGGTTTTGGTGGGAATGAGGCCACCAGAAAGACTCACAAGACTCTGCTAAAACAACAGTTTGAAAACTTCTGTGCAGCCAACGCAAAATCTCTTGATTCCATGTACAATAGGCTTCAAAATATTGTTAGTAAATTTTCCATTATGGGTGTGGATCTCTCTATTGAAGATGTGAACTCTAGGTTCATGAGAAGCCTACCAAGTGAGTGGAATACTCATGTAGTGGTTTGGACTAACAAAACAGACTTTGAAAAGATGAAACTAGTTGATCTATACAACAACTTTAAAATTGTTGAGCATCTAGTTAAGAAGTCCAATACAACTGCCAACTCAGAGTCACCAAATCTTGCATTTGTGGCTCAACCAAGCACTGGCAATACCAATGATGTTCTTGAAGTTAGTACTGCTAGTACTAATTTTGGTACTGCTGGCACACAGGATACTTCTAGTAGCCTAGGTAATGCCACTGTCAATGCTTTTTTAGCCAGTCAGCCAAATGGATCTCATGTTATTCATGATGATTTGGAGTAGATACATGAAGATGACCTGGAAGAGATGGACATTAAGTGGCAAGTGGCTCTCCTGAGTTTAAGAGCAAAGAAGTTTCTGCAGAAGGCTGGAAAGAAAATCATAATCCATAATGATGAAACTGCTTGATTTGACAAATCCAAAGTAGAATGCTACAACTGCAGGAAGCTTGGACACTTTGCTAGGGAATGCAGGAGCCCAAGATCTCAGGATGGAAGAAACAAGAGCATAACTGTAAACGGTGAATATTCATCTTCCAAGGCTATGGTGGCCATTGACGGAGTTGGGTATAATTGGAGCTACATGGCTCATGAAGAAACAACTCGTTACAACTTGGCACTAATGGCGTTTTCAGACTCTGAGGTACAATAAGAGAGGATTAGCCTCTGTGAAAAAACAATTAGTATACTATAGAGAAAATGAGGAAGCTTTGAGTGAACAGGTTGCAGTTCTTAAAAGGGACATGTTGTATAAAGATGCTGAAATATTCTTACTTAAAAATGACTTAGATAAAATCAAGTTAGAAAAGGATAACATTCAAGCTCATGTGGACAAATATGTTTATTCAAATATTGTTCACATAGGATCATAGAGGTTGGTCTTCTTAAACCAGGAAAAGGTTTAGGATACGATAGCTACAATAATGTTGCACCACCCACTTCAGGTTTATACAAGCCTCCTACATTTGAGCCTGCTAGCACAAGAATAGAGGATTCTAAAGAACCTGAAATGCAATATGAGCTTACAAGGAATGAAAAGGAAGTAACTAGTGAGGTTAAGGACAATTCTGATACCTCACAAGCTAAAACCTCTTATACTAGTGCAACTAAATCTGTCCCAAAAGTAGAGACTGTTTATCCCAAACAAAAGGCAAAACCATTAGGGAACACAGTTAGATATGCTGAGATGTATAGGTCAAAAGAAAGATCACCCACTCCTAGAGAAAACCAAAGGAATTGGAATGGACAACCATCACAACACCTAAATGATGAGTTTATTAGGTAAAACGAATCATGTTTTGAATGTAGAAGCCCTAAGTATCATCAAAGGAGTAGTATGATTCATGAGAACAATTTTTCTAGGAAGGATGACTATTCTCAGTCAACTTATTTCACTCCAAGAGCAGTTCTATTGAAAACTGGCCTTAAAACTGTCAATACCTTAAGGCCAAATTATACTATTCACCCATAACTAACTGTTTTTGGTGTAAGACCCAAGAAAACTTTTACAAAGCAAGCATCATTAACTGACCCAAGACCTATTAAAATAAAAACAACATTAACCTTTCAAAAATTTAATTAACAGGTTGAATTTTATAAAAGGAAGTTTAGTACAACCAAACCAGCAGTTTGTATTGGTAGGCCTAAACTTGATACTGCTAGACCAAAATCAACTTACAAGTCTAAAAGTAATGTTGTATGGGGTAACTAACGGAAAGTTGCAAAGACCACACCTATTTGGGTTAGAAAGACTATCAAACCCAATTGTGCATCTGTTAAAGGGAATGAAAGATCCAAGCCAGTGATGGTTTGGGTTCCCAAAGGAATCTAATTTCCTTTCTTTTGAAATGTTAGTCATATTTTGTTCTGATAAAATGGAAATACTTTGTTTTGTGTTTCTTTCGTTTTAGACTAACATTTGCAGGTAGAGCACAACACTTTGAATGGATTAAGATGTGTGAAACCTTGGCAGTCCTAGCCAATGGGATGGCATAATCAGAAAGCTACTGTGCTGATAAACATGTAAATACCTAAGCATTATGAGGCTTCTGGAGCTTTATTGAACAGGAATTAATGGTTACAGTTAGACAGTGTCTTTTGATCTAACCCACTCTTTGCCATTCTATCATATTAAATGATAGTGTGTTACTCTAAGGAGCTCTGGCATTGAGAACAACGAGCAAAAGTGAATCTAACACTTCAGTGTTGGAGGTAACAACTGCCACGAGCTGGAAACCCTGTTAAGAAGGCTCTTAGAATGAGTATATATGTCACAGGCAGTACAAAGTACTGAAACTATTGGTTTTCACAAAACCAGAGGTCATATGAGACCGAACTTTGATTAAGTGTCTTCCTTTTTACTTAATCCCTTCATAAAACCAATGCAATATTGTTTTGAAAGAAAATTGAGTTTATACTGCTTAGAAAAATGTTTTGGAAAAGTTTGTACTGCTAGGAAATTTTTTTGTACTGCTAGCATAACTTTGTACGGCTGGAAATTTTATAACTACTTTTGAAAATAGCCGTTGAGAGTTTATTATTTTTAAAGGGCGAACTTGGAAAGTATTTACTTTCTATAAATAGATTATCCTTCTCTCAAGTTTCCTAATAATTAGAGTCGGTTAATATTGAAACCCTAAATCTTGTCTATAAAAACTCAATTGGCTATCAGAAGTATCATACATTCAAAGTCGATCTAAAACCCAGCAGTCAAAGCAATCTTTTACACCTAACACCTAAATTCTCTTTAATGACACCTCTTGAATTTGCTGCAAAACACAACCAGGTGGCATTCTTGTAGAAAACCAAGGAAGCATGCGATTTCTATGATATAGTGGATTGTCTGAACCATACCCACATTCAGTATGCTCTTACAGTTCATCCAACTGTCTTTGTTTCCCATATCAAGCAGTTTTGACAGATTGCTACTATCAATACTTTTGAAGATGGAAACAAACAGATTAAAGCCAAAGTAGATGGCACTATCATCACTCTTACTGAAGCATCTCTTAGGAGCCATCTTGTTAGGAATTAGAAATTCCAGGTATTAAAGAGTCGGTCACCTCAAGAATTTGTAATCGTTAGAAAGCTCGTAGTCGTAGTTCTTTTAAGTTAAGTAGTATTTAGTTAAGTAACACCGTGGAGGACGGACGAGTCTTTACCCACTGTATGCCTGATCCACAGCCCGATGTGTGGCGATTTATGTAAGACTATAAATACTCTCTACCTCCCAAGGTAGAGAGTTGGAGCTCATAATAATATCTTTCACTTTCTCTCACTAAGTTCCCTAAACCTCTAACTTTCTCTCTCTAGAATTCCACTTATATGCCACCTTGTTGTTATGGTTTGATGTGTATGTGAAAGCTAATATCTTACAATTGGTATCAAGAGCCATGGTTAGATCATATCTTGCACATCTTTGGATTTCTAGTGGTTTTTAGGTGGTTTTTGAGCTTGAAAAAGTTTAGTGGTTTTTGCATCATTTGGTTGATTTCTCGGGTTAAAGTTTGGATTTTGTTAGTACTTTTATGTTTAGAATCATCACAAGTGTGTAGGTTATCATTTGGTAAGCTTAAATCATCTTGGTTGGGTTGTTTTTGGATTGAAAAGTGATGTTTATGTGGTTTTTTCATGCTAGCGACTTAACTCACGGACTAGTTTCTTCGTAGCGACTTGCTTTACAAATTTGTAGCGAGTTACAGTTTTAAACCTAGCGACTTAGATCTAGCGATTTACAGTACAAGTAGTGGACTCTCCACTACGGGTAGCGACTTGGTGATAGCGACTTGGTCTGTAGCGAGTTGCTCTTTAGCGACTTGTATCTTTAGCGACTTGAGTAGCGAATTGCTGCCAAAATTTTGCTAGCGACTTGAGGCTTAGCGAGTTACTACTTAGCGACTTGCAGTTGTCTAGCGACTTGGGACTCTAGCAACTTAGTGGTGTAGCGAATTAAGTGTTAGCGACTTAGTGCATTATCTTCTAGCGACTTAGTGCATTATCTTCTAGCGACTTGAGTGATTGTTTACGGTTTTCTCTTGATTTAGTAAAATCCCGTGAAAGAATCTATTTCCCGGTTTAATCATAGAGTTATAAAATCCCGTATAATCTGTTAACATGTCTACCAACGTTCCTACTATCATCTCCACTGTTGCCGAGGATGTTCAAGCAGCTGGCTCAGATACTCGTCCACCCATGCTTGACAGAACTGACTACGATTCTTGGGCTCAACGAATCAGATTGTATTGCCTTGGAAAGGAAAATGGTGTCAACATTCTCAAATCCATTGATGAAGGACCATATCGAGTTGAGACGACTAGAGACATACTTGATACTAATGAAGATGGAACTCCTGTTTACGGAATGGACAGACCTAAGATGTATGACGAGCTTGATGATAAGGATAAAAAGAGATTCGATGCAGATATCAGGGCTTCAAACATTGTTCTTCAAGGTCTTCCTAAAGACATCTACAAGCTGATCAATCATAACACTGATGCAAAGGCAGTTTGGGATAATGTTAAGATGCTTCTCTCAGGTTCAGAATTAACTATGGAAGACAGAGAATCCCAACTCTATGACGAATTTGAGCACTTCAAGATGAAACCAGATGAGAATGTCTATGAGTACTATGTGAGATTTCATAAGTTAGTGAATGACATGAGGAACATCAGAATGACTATGCCTAACATTCAGCTGAACTCAAAGTTTGTGAACAACATGAATCCCGAATGGCACAAGTTTGTCACCGCTGTGAAGCTCACTAAAGGATTGAAGAATACAAACTATGAGCAACTTTATGCCTTCCTCCTTCAGAATGAGAGACATGCTATGTTTGAAAAATTGATTCTCAATCAGTTCAAAACCAACCAGGGAGAGACAAGCTCGTCTAATGACTCAACAGCTTTCTACTCAAACATCGGAATCACAACCAAAGCATCACAAGTCATACCCTTGGGTAATGGTAATCACAAACTCATTCCTGATCCTATGTTCAAACAAGCTGATGCTGATGCACACGTGGGTACCTTCATTAATCAACTAGCTCTTCTCATTAGTCAAAACATGAATTCTCTCCCACAAACCAACAACAACCTCAGAACAGCATCTAACCCACACAATCAAGCCACTGTTAAAGATGGAAGGATCGTGGTGCAACCAGTTCAAGAAAGACAGTATGAACAGGGAAGAGGTGGAGCTGGGAGAGGTTATGTTGGCAACCAGAATCGAGGAAGGAATGGTAACCAAGGTCAAGCTAAGCCAATCAAATGTTATAACTGTGGTGGTGAGGGACACATTGCAAGGAACTGCACATCTCCAAAGCGTCCACAGAATCCTGATTACTTCAGAGATAAGATGCTGCTGGCACAAGCTCAGGACAATGGTGCTGCTTTGGATGAAGAGGAATTGCTGTTTCTTGCTGAGGGCAATGCCAAGACCTATGATGCAGATGTGGATGAGCAGCCTATTCAGGAGATAGGTCACAATCATCAGAATGCCTTTCAAGTCGCTGACTGTGATGCATACGACTCTGATGTGGATGATGGACCTACGGCACACACAATTTTTATGGCTAGCATTTCTCCAATGGTTTCTTCCAAGGTCTCTTCTTCACCACTAGCTGGCCCATCCCATGACAAGCTCATCTCAGAGGTATTAAAACTATACGATGATGCTGATGTGCAACAGATGCATGACAAAGTACAATCAACTGAAACTTTTGAATCAAATATTGAAAATATGGGTAATATCGATATTGTCCCATATGATCAATATGTGAAACAAAGTGAAAGTGAAGTTGTACCAAGTGATGCATCTTCTGCAGTCAACAATGACTATGTTTTTGATGAATACACTGCATGTGCCCCTGATGATTCTGTAATTTCTGAACTAAATGCCTATTAAGAACGTGTTGCTATTTATGAACAACGTGCTAAATTTGAGTTGACCACTCGTGAGCAGGAAATGGATGACCAAGTGAGTACAGTAATTAGAAAAAGTAAGTTTAGAGAAGAAGTATTGAAACAAGAATTAAATTCCTTGCAAGAAAAACTTTCTAAAACAGCTAAGCAAAAACTAGAACTTCAAGAAAATGTGAAAATGCTTAAGCAAGAATTTAATGCAAAGGAATCAAAACTCTTGAGAGATTTTTCTAATCTGAAAACTTTGAAAAACAAACTTGAAAACAAGTTGTACATACAAGGAAACACCATTCAGACTGCTCACATGGTCACTAAACATCGAGTCTTAAGCGATAAGCATAGCATTCCCCTTGTTGAGGAACCAAATCCAGAGGTAATTAAAAAGGCTAGAAATGCTCATAAGGTGCTTTATGATGGTAATGAAATCCTTAAGCCTAGGCAGAAACCTAGTTGCGTTGAGTGCACTGAGGAAGATAAGAAATCAAATGAAATCACTAGGGACAAGATGAATAAGAAACAAAATAATCCCAAATTCAAAGAGAAAAAAATAATTATCACTCCTCATGACTACAAGAAGGAAAACTGGATTTCCTTGAACAAGTTTAAGCCTCAGACATTGTTGACTCCCGAACAAGTCTTCTGGAAAAAGGATTTAGATAAGCAGAAAGCGAAAAATATTGTTGAAACAAACCCTCCCCTTTGGAAAATGCCTAGAGCGACTGTGTATCCTCCTAATACACCAATGCATCTTGTACCTAGAACAATTTCCACCAAAAGCAAGACACTAATTAGCCAATACGTTATATTTCAACTATTTGTTGATTTTGAAAAAACTTGCAAGAAAAGGATCACACCCACTGGTATAACTGAAGGAGAAAGGGGTTTTGAACAAATGAAAGAATGTTATTTAACTGAGGTCATGCCTTTCTTTAAACTTCTGAAAGATCACTTTGAGAGTCTTAAAAAGGGGGTAGAATCTGATATCAAGGGAATGGAAAAGGAATTTGATGCAATGGTAGTTGAAGTTAGTGATTATGAGCGTGCACTAAAATATAATGAGATTGAAAGGAAGAACTTGCATACCTTAAATGAGACTCTTATTACTGAATGTATTGCTCAAGATATCTTTTTCACTGCTTCAAATTGCTCTATTAATGTTTCCCAATTTCATGAACTATCTCTTGCCCTGAAAGTCTCTCATGATCGTGTCATTGAGCTTGAAAAAACTAATTCTAAACTAAACGAGAAAATTGAGCTGGATGATCACGACAATTTGGTTAAACATTTTTCTAAACTAGAAGTTGAGCATTTTAATTTACAACTGAAATATCAACATCTTAAAGAAAATGTCAAAACTTCAAATATCAAGACATCATCAGATGCTCCAGAGTTTGATGCAGTTTTTCAAATTAACAAACGTGATGAACAGATTCAAGCTCAGTGCAACACGATCAGAAAGTTGAAAGCCCAAATTTCTCAATTAAAGGGTCAAACGAACAATATGACAGGCTCCCAAATGCCTCCTCCCTTAGATTCTCAGAATTCTCAAACGTTTCATCTTCAAAACCTAGTAAATGCTTTACAAAAGGAAAACGAAAGTTTTTTGGAAGAAAATGAAAAGGTTAAACGTCATTTCAATGAGTTATTTGAATCAATTAAGGTCAATCGTAACAAAAACAACGAACAAATAGCTTCATTACAAAAGGAAATTGAGAATCTGAAGAGTCAGGTAAAAGGGAAAATGCCAATGACCAATGGGGAGAGTGGTGGATCAAAGGTTCACTCTTGTAATAAATATGCTTTGTCTGTGACTTATGTCCCTCCTCATCTAAGGAACAACAAACTTGCTATTCAAACATACTTCTCATCCCTTAAGGATTGCCTAGAATGTCTGCGTGAGATTGTTGAAGAGGATAAGTTAGAGAAACCTCATGATAATGCAATTGGACATGCATGCTTATATGCCAAACGATCTCAAGAAATCTTAGAATGCTTGATCACAATATGCCCAAAGTCATTAGGTGAGAGAGTTAATCCTTTGATTCCATGCTCGATGCCTAATGTCAAGTATGATATGCACTCGATTCCCAATGTTTTGAATGTGAACCGTAGTGTGCCCTTAAGTAGTTCAGATTCTAGATCTGTCAATGCTAAGAAAGAGAACTCAAGTGTGCCTTCTAGGAGTACAAATCTCAGTACCTCTAGTTTTAAGAAAGTGAACCTTAGTATGCCTGCATGTAGTTCAGATCCCAGCACATCTAAACAGGTAATGCAAAGAGTAGTAAAACCAACTAATGTTCCCATTCCCTCTACAGGAGTAATCAGTGACATTAAAGGGAGCAGGTCAAAGTCTCAAGACAATACAGGGAATGATAGGACCTCGCAAGCTAAGAATGTGCACTGGAAAAGAGTAGAAGAACAATCTAGGAACTTTAAGTTTGAATCGAATAAAACGAATCGTGTTGATTCTAGTATTAGCCATAGGCGTACTGTAATTAATTCGAATTCTGATACTATTTGCAAACCTTGTACTGATGTTTGCTTGAATTCTGTTTCTAATCATGAATGTGGTGTTAATGTTCTGCCTAATGATGTTAATTGTCCAGTTAATATTGTTAATGCTAAAATTCATGCTAAGAAGGCTAAAAGGCAAAAACGAAAGAAAGTTAGAAAATAGTGGAAACCCACAGGAAGAACATTCAGTAAAATAGGCTTCTATTGGATACCTGTTGGTCATAAGACTAATCAGATAATGCCCACTAGAAAATGGATGCCTACTGGTAGAACTATTCCTTTAAGAAGTGATCACACTGTGAACAGGGCTAATTCAGACACTAGTACTGCATCTATTCACAATGATTCCATTGCCTCACTTTCTGATATGAATGCTTCTATTTCTGATGTGGGTGTTCCAACCATTGTAACTAACCAAATGGAACCCATTCTTGCATGGGGATCCCAATTATCCAGTTATCCATTCTTGTCTGTGTTCAACTGCAGATCGTTCAAATCGTTCTGTGGTACCTGGACTCAGGCTGTTCCAAGCATATGACTGGAGACCGGTCGCGGCTCATGAACTTCGTGAGCAAATTCATCGGGACTGTTAGATTTGGTAATGATCATTTCGGTGCTATTATGGGTTATGGAGATTATGTTGTTGGTGATAGTGTCATCTCTAGAGTTTACTATGTGGAAGGTTTAGGTCATAATCTGTTCTCTGTTGGTCAATTCTGTGATTCTGATCTAGAAGTAGCCTTCAGAAAACATACCTGCTTTGTTAGAGATCTTAATGGTAAGGAACTGTTAAAAGGAACTCGTGGCTCAAATCTTTACACCATCTCTATCGATGACATGATGAGGGCCTCTCCAATCTGCTTGTTATCAAAGGCTTCAAAAACAAAGTCATGGTTATGGCATCGTCGTCTCAATCACTTGAACTTCGGCACCATCAACGATCTTTCCAGAAAGGACTTAGTTGTAGGTTTACCTAGACTAAAGTATGAAAAGGATCATCTTTGTTCAGCATGTCAATTGGGAAAAAGCAAGAAGTATGCCCATAAACCCAAACCTACTAACTCTGTCACAGAAGTTCTTCATATGATTCATATGGATTTATGTGGACCAATGAGGGTGCAGAATATCTTTGGGAAGAAATATGTGTTAGTTGTGGTTGATGATTACTCTAGATTCACCTGGGTCAAGTTCCTAAGGACAAAGGATGAAACTCCTGATATCATCATCAAACTCATCAAACAGCTGCAGGTTCGACTAAACAAAACTTTCAGAATTATCAGAACAGACAATGGAACTGAGTTTGTCAACAAACAACTTAGTGAATTCTATGAAAGCGTTGGAATCAGCCATCAAAGAAGTGTTCCACGAACCCCTCAACAGAACGGTGTAGTTGAAAGACGAAATCGTACTCTTGTTGAAGCCGCTAGAACAATGCTGATCTACTCAAAGGTTCCAATGTTTCTCTGGGCTGAAGCAATTGCCACTGCATGCTACACACAAAATCGTTCCCTGATTCACACTGTTCATGGAAAAACTCCATATGAACTTGTCCACAACAGAAAACCTAATCTATCTTTCCTTCGTGTGTTTGGTGCATTGTGCTATCCAACTAATGAGGGCCAAGACTTAGGCAAACTTAGGGCCAAAGCTGACATTGGGGTATTTGTAGGATATGCATCAAACAAAAAGGGATACCGAATCTACAACAAAAGAACCCGAAATATCATGGAAACAATTCACGTTACGTTTGATGAGCTGACCGGTCAAATGGCTCCTGGACACTCCAGCTCAGGACCCGCACTTCAAACAGTCCCATTGGTTCATCCCTTGTTCCAATGTCTTCTCAAGAAACTCCATATGTACCTCCATCTGAAGATGATTTAAAGAAATTGTTTGATCCTATGTTTGATGAACTGTATGATTCAATTACTAATGAGGTGTTGATCCCTACAACAGAGGATGTTCATATTCCTGTGAATGATGTCAATCCCTCAGTCTCAATATCTTTAAGTCAAGAAGCACCTGCTGCTGATCCTTCAGTCTCATCAACAAATCATCATTCTTCAAATGTACATCATGGAAATGTTTCTGGCATTAATGATGAAGTTAATCCCTTTGCTACTCCTGAAGATGCTCCATTTGAAAACATATTTGCTACTCCTGAATCATCATCAGAACCATCTTCTTCAGGAGACATCGACTCAGCTACCTCAGTTCCTCAACAACTGCCACATGAACACCTCAGAAAATGGACTTACGATCATCCATTAGACAACATCATTGGAAATCCCTCTCGTCCTGTATCAACCCGGAAACAACTTGCAACCGATGCCTTATGGTGTTTCTTCAACTCCGTACTATCTAAAATCGAACCGAAAGATGTTAAAACCGCCATGAATGAAGATAGCTGGTTCAATGCCATGCAAGATGAAATTCATGAGTTTGATCGACTTGATGTATGGGAGTTAGTACCTGCTCCAGACTGTGCTATGATTATTGCTCTTAAATGGATCTTCAAAGTGAAACTTGATGAGCATGGTGATGTGTTGAAGAACAAGGCTCGATTAGTTGCTAAAGGATATCGTCAAGAGGAGGGTATAGACTTTGAAGAATCTTTTGCTCCAGTTGCTCGAATCGAGGCAATCAGAATCTTTCTGGCTAATGCTGCTAGTAAGAACATGGTAGTCTATCAGATGGATGTGAAGACGGCATTTCTGAACGGAGATCTTAAAGAAGTCGTCTACGTCAGCCAACCTGAAGGATTTGTGAATCAAGAGCATCCTACTCACGTTTATCGTTTGAAGAAGGCTCTTTACGGTTTAAAGCAAGCTCCAAGGGCATGGTATGATACACTGTCGAAGTTTCTTCTATCAACCGGATTCAGCAAAGGAGCAGTTGATCCTACTTTGTTCACCAGGAAGTCAGGCAAACATTTAATTCATGTTCAAATTTATGTTGATGATATTATTTTTGCCTCGACAGACCCAATGGAATGTGATCGTTTTTCGAATGAAATGAGTTCAAAATTTCAAATGTCAATGATGGGACAAATGTCATTTTTCTTGGGATTACATATTTCGCAAAGTCCCGGAGGCATTTTCATAAATCAATCTAAATATGCAACTGAAATCTTAAAGAAATTTGGATTTGATTCAAGTGACCCTGTTGACACCCCCATGATTGACCGAACCAAACTTGATGAGGACCTCTCAGGGATCATGATTGACCAAACGAAATATCGTAGTATGATTGGATCCATGATGTATCTCACTGCTAGCAGACCAGACATCTTGTTCGCTGTTTGCATGTGTGCTAGATACCAGGCTAAGCCTACTAAAAAGCACCTTGAAGCAGTTAAATGGGTCTTTCGGTATCTCCAAGGAACCATCAATATGGGTCTTTGGTACCCGAAGGACACCGGTATGTCACTAACGGCCTATGCATATGCTGATCATGCAGGTTGTCAAGATACACGTCGAAGTACGTCTGGAGGTGCTCAGTTTTTGGGTGATAAGCTTGTGAGCTGGTCTTCAAAGAAGCAAATGAGTACTTCTATTTCCTCTACAGAGGCTGAATACATAGCCATGTCATCTTGTTGTGCTCAAATCTTATGGATGAGATCTCAATTATCTGACTATGGCTTTGAATTCAACAAAATCCCTCTGTACTGTGATAATAAAAGTGCTATTGCTCTTTCATGCAACAATGTTCAACACTCAAGAGCAAAGCATATCGACATTCGACATCATTTCATCAGGGAACAAGTGGAAAAAGGTGTGGTGGAACTATATTTTGTGAGGTCTGAATATCAGTTAGCAGACATCTTCACCAAAGCTCTTCCAAGAGAACGTTTAGAGTTTATTCTTCCACGTCTTGGATTGAAAAGCCTTCAACCAGAAACTCTCAAACGTCTTCAGGAGGAAGTCGAGGAGTAAAGGTCTATCTTCATCTATCTCTTGTATATATCTATTCTCAAAAATCAAATAGAAAAATATAAAACTTTCAAAATCCATAAAAATTTGAAAAATTCGAAAAATCTTCAAAAAATATTGTCATTTTGTCATGTTTCTCTCGATTCGATTATATCTACGGTCTTGATGTTGTCATTCAAAGAATGACACGGGACTTTAGATGTTGTTCGAATTTAAAAAAAAAAAAATATATATATATATATCAAAAAATATTTTGGGAGAAAGAGAAACTATGGTTTATTGTCATTTCAGGCAGTAACCCGCTTTTAAAAGAAAGAACAGAGCCATGTTTTACCATGTTTTCAAATTCCATGCTCTGATTCTATAAACATTTATCTGCTGAAAACCAAATGCTTTGAAAAATAACTCGGTCTCTATTTTTGATAATCATCAGGACTTATTTGTCAAAATCTCTATCTCTCAATCAACAACCTATGTCATTGATTGAGGGGGAGAATGATTTCAATTAAATTAAAAAGTTATTTGGCATTAATTGTTTTCAAAAGATATACATGCATGTTTTATCAATGGAGTTTAAAGTCTTTAAATCCGATCCTTATCAGTTAAAACACTTTCATAATCAAGTCACAATTCCCCTTAAAAGCTTTCAAAATCAATTTAAATCAATAAGAGATCACAAATTTCAAATGATTTGATAATTGTGATCGGGGGAGAATGTGTGATTTAAATTGGATTTAAACTGATAATTAGGTAAATGGTTTTATAAGGATGTACATGCTATCCTGCCCACATGTGACAAACGATTTCAAATTTTCCATGCACATGTTGAGGGGGAGCATCTATCTTAAAACCTATGATTTGAAATGTGATCAACTTATCTCAATGTGCAAGTTCCCTCTAGTATGTGCAAAACTCTTTTCAAACCTCGAGGCACATATTGAGGGGGAGCATATTTATGGAAACCTCATCCTTCCCGGAAATGCTATATCTACTTGATTTGATGTGGGAAGTGATGTTGATATCTTTTAGAAAATGGTAATCAAAGAAGTTAATTCTTTCTCTTGCCTCCGTGTGCAAAACATTTTCAAATACTTGATGCACATGTTGAGGGGGAGTTCTCGTTCTAAAAATATCAAAAACAATTCAGGTACAAAATGCTTTGATAATATATCACAAGTATCTGAATTGATTTTCAAATGGTTTTCAATTGGTTCCAATGGCAGATGAACAATACCAAATAGACCGACCAACTCTACTTTATGTACGGTGATATAAGGATGATAAGGTTAGGTATGTGTTCCCACGATCCGCCAGAACCGGAGGGATCTACCCAGGGATAATCCACTAGTTAGTGTAGAAGTCCTTAGGTATTATGATAAAAGGAGAAAAATGAGATATGGGAAGAGTGCGGACTAAGACTGAGCTAGTACTGGAATAAACCCAACAAGGTTCTAGCTATGAAGTCTCGGTAAGCACTGAAGGGGTTGAAGAATTAAAAAATATTGAATGAGAAAAGGGTGAAAACAAATAGCCCTCCATTTATTCAACCTTAGGGCAGAAACCGGGTTCACTTCATATGCTTCTGATGGTAACATCGGTATTGAAGACAAGACGTCATGGACCCAGTGACGCACTGCACTTCAACTTTCCAAACCACTCAAGTTCCTCTTAAAAGGACTTGTTTCATTCTCACGGGGAACCGACATTATCTATCGACTTTCTCTTAGAGATGGTTGATATTGAAGAAGGAGACCCTCTCCCTAGTCTCCGGCACAGGATCCAAATATGCACAAATTGAGTCTAGAGCCACGAGATCATCAATAAATCTCATTAGGACACTTTCAATGAAGACTCTCTGTTTCACACAATGTGGAAAGAGAGATTATATCTTGAGTCCTACGCATTATCCTTGTGGTATTGCCAGAACATCTGAGTAATGTGTATACATATTTACAATGAAGATGGAAAGCCTTCTGGAGCCAACATCATACAAGCTCCTGGTAGGTGGCATGTGAGATCTATTATATGGATCAACCATGTGACAACTGAACAGAAACAATGGGGCGATTCAATCTCTTGAATCAATCCTGGTTCAGGTTATGGATTGACGGATACCTTTGAAAAACCGGTCTTTGTGCTTAAAAACTCTTTTCTTTAGCACATCGACCGTGTACTCATTTTTCAAACCAAAAGGTGTTTTTATGATTGATAATTGATTTTCAATAAAACCTTCGTTGTATTGCAAAAACAACTTCTATTGAGCAATATACGATTGTTTTTCAAATCTCTTTTCATCAATCAGTGGACTTAAAATTCGCTGGTTCACTCACTCCGTGTTGTCTTCTTTGAGATGCTCCGGTTTGAGAACAGCTAGAGCAGCTGCGAAACCCTGTCAAGGAAATTCTTCGGAATGATACCTGATCACAGGCAGTACTTGTACTGATCAACGGGGAACCGTGGGCCGTGTACCTCAATTCAACGAAAGTGATCAAAGACACTTTCGTGCGATTTATTGCTAACTGTTGTATGCAGGTACACCCGACGTTTGCAGCTGATCAGAATGAAGCGGTCAATCCACAGCCGCATGCTCACTTATCACATTCATCTAAAAGGAAATCATGATTAGTGCATCATTGACTCTGATATTTTCACTCCATGCTTCTGCTACGCTGCTGCCAATATCATGATTCAACAAAAGCTTCCGCTACTCTGATGAGAAGACATCATGATCCAGAATGTGAGCATGTCGGTCCTAAAGTCACAACATCACATAATACCAACACCACAATGGATGTCTCAGAGATTTTTGATAGCTGATGATCTCAAATGCTGGCTCAAATTTATTATCACGTGGATCAGTAAAAGACCTCCACTTGGAATAACCAAACATGCAATGTGAAGAATCAATGACTACGAGCTTAGGAGCAAAGGACTACATCAAGAATGCAAGATCAGTTGTTAATGTAATATCTATTTGTATTCAATGTAAGTTTGGTACATGATTGAGGTGACCTCCCTTAGGGGGAGATTGTTAGGAATTAGAAATTCCAGGTATTAAAGAGTCGGTCACCTCAAGAATTTGTAATCGTTAGAAAGCTCGTAGTCGTAGTTCTTTTAAGTTAAGTAGTATTTAGTTAAGTAACACCGTGGAGGACGGACGGGTCTTTACCCACTGTATGCCTGATCCACAGCCCAATGTGTGGCGATTTATGTAAGACTATAAATACTCTCTACCTCCCAAGGTAGAGAGTTGGAGCTCATAATAATATCTTTCACTTTCTCTCACTAAGTTCCCTAAACCTCTAACTTTCTCTCTCTAGAATTCCACTTATATGCCACCTTGTTGTTATGGTTTGATGTGTATGTGAAAACTAATATCTTACACATCTGCACCTAGGTAATGCAGATGGTATTAATGATATGCCAAATACTGAAATCTTTCAAAACTTAACCAGAATGGGGTATGACACATTATCTAAAAACTTATCTTTTCTTAAAGGTTGTTTTTCCCCAAAATGGAGATTCATGATCCATAATATTCTGCATTGTTTAAGTTATAAGAAAACCTCATGGGAAAAATTTAAAAGAAACATTGCTATTCCTCTCATATGCTTATCAACTGGTAGAACTTACAATTTTTTCAAAATTGATTTTTGATAGTATGGTGAAAAATGTGGATAATCAGTTCAAGTTTTTAATGTATCCACGATTTGTGCAAACAGTTTTGGAAAACTCTCAAGTTAAGCTCAAGTTCCATGCAAATATTTACAAAACTCCTTGCCTAACACAAAAACTTTTCAGTAATATGAAGATGGCATCTAAGGGGTTCAATAGACTTGTAGTACCTTTGTTTGAAAACATGTTACACAACAAGGGTGAAGGATCAACAATCCCAGTTGTTTCCCATCACACACCCAAAGCTCGTGGTTCTTCATCACCAACCCAGTCGTCTTCATCACCACTTATGAATAATACCAGACAGGACTCTGATGTTCCTCAGCATAGAACTCCTATCATTATCATTGATGCAGATGAGGTTGTTTCTGACAATATAGGAAGGGCTGCTCCTACTGACACAGGCTTAGATGTTGGTCAGGACAGCGGTAACATAAATAAGACCCCTACTATGGCAACATCTAATGTATCTGATTCTAATAAATGAACTACAGGTGATGGAAACCCTAGCCACATAAAAAACATGGGGTATGTGCCCAGTGATCCACCTCTCACAAAAGTTAACACATCTGGAAGTGGTAAGGGCAGTTTGCAACTTATACAGGAATTGATGGCTTCATGTACTAGACTGACAGGACATATGACTAACCTGGAGCAGGAAATCAAGTATACTAAGTCTTTACACACCAGGGTTAATACCAATCTTATTAACAAAGTGAAGAAATTGCAGCTCAAGGTTAAGTCTCTTCAATAACCAAAAATAGTCAAACTGGTTGTATCAAGCTCAGACAGTTCTGATGATGACATGGAGCAAAGGGATTCATCCAAACAGGGGAGGAAATCTCAAGAAGCTAAAGATGCAGACATTCAGGAAAGGATGGATATGGATTCTGATCTAGGACAGAATGATGTTCAACCTGAGCAAGTTCATCAAGATACAAAGCGTCCAGTTCAAGACACAGAGCATTCAGTCAATGTTGAAAATCTTGTGAATAATGTAAAAAAGGTAGCAAGACAGATGGGAGTTACAGTTGATACTGCTGCAGCTAGAAGAATTATTGCACAAGTATTGCAAAATAAGGATGGTACTGCTGATATTCCAGTTCATACTGTTAATGATATTCTAGATACTGCTACTTCAACAAGAGTTGATTCTGAAGAAAGCCGTCTTAAAAGGAAAGCTATATCAATTGATTCAAGTTCAAAAAAGAAGCAAAAAGTTAAAGAAGATACTTCTGAAAAGGTTGAATCACAAGAAGACATACAACTTCAACAGGAGATGGTAGCTATTACAGATGCAGTGTTTATTGAACCATTGCAGTCAAAATATCCCATTGTTGATTGGGAAATTCACACAGATAAATTTGGTATATTTTGGAAGATCATCAGATTGGGAAAGGTGGAAATGTTCAAGACTTTTTCTGATATTGTCAAGGCATTTGATAGAGATGATCTTGTGAAGCTGTGGAATTTGGTTAAAGAAAAGTTCAGTCATGCAGATTTTGAAAATAACAAGAAGCTAGAGCTATAGACTGAGCTAGGTAGATTATTTGAACCTGATCCTCTTGAAAGTCTGTGAAAATTTTATATTTCTGACAGAGCTACTACATGGAGATTATATGACACATCTGGTGTGCATCATGTATCTACAACTGATGGTACAGATGTGTTTATGCTGGTAGAACAAGAATACCCTCTCAGAGTTAGATTTTGGTGTTTATGTTATCTTTAAAACTTACTGTGGATGAAGACTCAGAGATGGCAAGAGGACAAATAAGGAAGATCAGAAATTAGCTTGACCAAGCAATGAAGTCTGCTAGAAGAAAGTAGTATTTGAAAGAACCCCCCCCCCCATTAGAAGAGTTAAAGTTTAATTGAAGAAACTCAGTGACTTGCATATAAATCATAAGTTTAGGGGAGGATTCTTGGGAATTAAACAATGGCAATACTAACTGTGCTTGATACTGCCAGGCATACAAACAGACTAGTGAAAAATACACTAGCAGTACTAACTGCTAGTATACATATGGTTTGTACTGCTAATAGGTTATGAACACGCTTTGTATTTTAGGAATAGATATTGTATATCTTATACAATTTTATAGTGATAATTTTCTTGTAAAGGACTCCTTGTCCTATAAAAGGAGGTCCTAGGTTATGTTGATATATACACCAATTCACAATCAACTAGAACAGCCGTATTAAGAACTTCAAGGTTGTATACCCTGATACTAGCCAAAGTATCCGTATTATTCTTTAATAATATTAAAGTTTTTTGATTATTACTTTCACTGTTCTATTGATTATTCTTCTAAGTGTTACCAAGTAGATTCCGCATACTTGACTAACATTAAGCTTTGTTTCATTCACAATTGTTTTGGATCCATCCAAGGCAATATACTTATATAAGCTAAGTAGATCCAAGGTTTAGGACTCACATGGGTTGAAAACTTTATTCAGTGTTAACTCGATTAACCCGAACTTTATCAGGGTCCGGTTTCGGGTGAGAGTTTCAATCTTATTCGGGTTTTGGGTTAACCCGAATAACCAACGTAAGAGATTTTTAATTTATTTTATATATTTCCTTGTTTTTTCATACAAATTCACCCACTTATTTTTCATAATATGTTATAATTTGGTTTATTCAGGTTAACACGTACCCGAATAACCGCACCTTATTGGTGTCGGGTACGGGTAAGTTTTTATTCCTCAAAACCATATTAACCTGACCTGAATAATGCTAACTTGGTAGGATCAGACCTTATTCAAATATATTCATAATGTTGTAAACATCCGTCTTCAAAAAGTATACAACTCTCTGCTCTAGGTAGATTAATCAGATCCTTCAAATCCTGGATACCCTTTAATAACAATAATAGGGGGTTCAGAAAGTTGGTTGATTGCATACAACATCTTCCTTATTCCAAATTTGAATTTTCAATACAAAGTAGTTGAGCATGCTCTTATACGAGTTATTTGTCCACAACTGTTTGAACATATAGAAGATTATTAAAAGTTCATGCACCAAGATAACCTTAAACTATGACACACAAATCGTATGATACACAAGATATACTTTTGCTCAATGTTAAGGTATATATCGCAAAGAAAATGCAATAAACTAAATTCTAGTTACGATTCTAAATACCTCATGTGACATCTCTATATATAAAGTTTCAAGGATATGGAATCATTGAGTAAATTGCAGAAATCTTTCTTGTGATTTGGTCAAATTGCATGTTTCATCTTTATCTTTTTTAAAGTGCATACGTCGTTCTCGTGGGAAACTTTCGAGTGCATTTTTCGTCCTTGGGCCAAAATAAGATGACTAAAATGCCCATCCTATCTATTTTATTAAAAAGTAAGAAGACAAGGGTCATTTAGTCATTTCACTTTGGACAGGGACCAAAACTGCACTCGTAACTTCCTCAGAAGGATGTTTCCTGCACTTTTGAGAAAATAAGGATGAAACATGCAATTTGACCAAACCACAAGGACGACTTTTGCAGTTTACTCTAATACATATAGGAAACTTATTCCACATAGAATAACTATACTTTTTTTCGGGGGTTAAGTCCAAAGATAGGAAACGAACTTTCTCAATTTTCTCGAGTTAGATAACGAACTATTTTTTTAACAATATAGGTAACTAAACAGTCAAATTTTCAACAAAATCACTAATTTTGGAAAAGAAAAAGTGAATAATATGGATGTATTGACTAAAATACCCTTGTGTTATTTCTTTATAGCCATCTTACCCGTAAATTCATCATATCATTATCCAGATTATAACTAACAATAATATCACCATTAAACATGATTTGTAATTAAACGATTGTTTCAAATTTTATGAAGATCCTTTTTGTTTCTTAAGCCATTAAGTGATTCCCAACAACAATATCACCAATTGGATTACAACCTTTACAAACAAAATTAGAACTACAACTACCTATCTGGGAAATACTAGATAAATAAATTGTTTCAAATTTGAGTATGAATCCCTTCTCCATAACTAAGCCATTATGTTTTTTAATAATCGACTCCATTACAAAAAATTCCCAACTACAATATCACCATCTTCTTCTCCATAGGCATCATCATCATCTTCCACATCAAACCCTAACCTCTAACACTAATCAGCCGCTGCCACCCAACAACAATATCACTACTTTCATGGCAGAGTTCACAACGGCGGTCACATAAACCATACAAAGCCGCTAAAACAAACACCCATGTGTCAGCTTAGCCAATCAAACACCCTAAGCCACAAACCAAAATAAACAGATTTACCACCAAAACCCTCATATCTATTACACTCGTAACCCAATAAGGTACGCTTTTATAATAAAGGTGATAGTATTATATTGTTTAGATTATGTTTTTAGAGTAAATGGTAAAGTTGTAGATAAGAAACTAGTAAATGACAAGTTTTATTGAGGAGTGTGGCAAAACTAAGAGGAATGAGAAGTGAGGGGCTAGTGTTGCTAAGTATCGAAAGTTAATTAATTAAATGTCTTGTTACTAGTAATTAGGAGATAAATCCGAAAACTTTGAGTGCATGTGAGAGCAGGAATGCTTCAAGGAGAAGAAAAAGGAGGGAAGAACCAATTTTGGTGTACTTATGATTTCTACCAAATAATTGTGTCAAGAATCAAGCCCTAGACACTCTAGTTCCTCTAAGACATGTCAAGTAAATGAATTGATGATTTTCTAATTAGGGTTCATGGAATTAAGTTGGGAAAGTTGATTAGAGACTGATAATTTATTGTGTTAATATTGAATTAGGTGCTAATTACGGTTAATCCCCTTATGGGAAACAATTGAAGATAAAGCCTTGAATTCCTAAGTAGTGAGCTAGTGAATTATTAAGGTAAGTATATTGACTAAACTTGTTAATGTTTCATACTTTTAATTTATATTGAATTATGATGTGTAATGATGTAATGATCAAGGAATTGTTAGTGTTAAAGTAGCTTGGATCCAATGCTAGAAAGTGTGTAATGTTAGCATAACTATTTATGCTTGATAAAGGTATGTTCAATGTTATAAATGTATTCGTTGATATGCTTTAGTTAGAAGTTTGTTATTTATAACTTATTAATGTTAAGTTTATATCATGTACTCATTAAGAGTTTGCTTATGGATAAGTTTAATGAATGTTTTGTAGATGCAAGTGTTGAAGGTAGAGGTAAGGAGAAGGTCTAGTTATTAGCCTATTGGAAGCTTAGTATTTTTGTGGACGGTAAGTAGAAGACTCATCTCGTGACCAAGCCGTTAAAGTTGGAAGCCCCCAAAGAGTCAAGTGTTTTGGTATAATTCTCGTCTTTTGGGTCATTTCGTGTCAAGGTCGCATGCATAATTTGGACGAATTAGTCTTAAATTTAGTAGTTTCTATAAAGTTAGTGTTAGGAATTAGAAATTCCAGGTATTAAAGAGTCGGTCACCTCAAGTATATGTAATCGTTAGAAAGCTCGTAGTCGTAGTTCTTTTAAGTTAAGTAGTATTTAGTTTAGTAACACCGTGGAGGACGGACGGGTCTTTACCCACTGTATGCCTGATCCACAGCCCGTTGTGTGGCATTTTATTGTAAGACTATAAATACTCTCTACCTTCCAAGGTAGAGAGTTGGAGCTCATAATAAGAATTTTCTTTCTCTCACTAAAGTTCCCTAAACCTCTAACTTTCTCTCTCTAGAATTCCACTTATACGCCCACTTTGTGTTATGGTTTGATGTGTATTTGAAATCCAATATCCTACAATTGGTATCAAGAGCCATGGTTAGATCATATCTTACATATCTTTTGGATTTCTAGTGGTTTTTAGGTGGTTTTTGAGTTTGAAAAAGTTTAGTGGTTTTTGCATCATTTGGTTGATTTCTAGTGTTAAAGTTTGGATTTTGGTAGTACTTTTGTGTTTAGAATCATCTCAAGTGTTTAGGTTTTGATTTAGAAGGTTTGAATCATAGTGGTTGGATTGTTTTTGGATTGAAAAGTGATGTTTGTGAAGTTTTCTAGCTAGCGACTTGACCCACGGAAAAGCTTTTCTTGCTAGCGACTTGCTTTACAATTTGGTAGCGAGTTGCAGTTTGTGTTGGTAGCGATTTAGTCTTAGCGACTTGTCTAGTGAGACAAGCCGACAAACAGTACAACTAGTGGATTCTCCACTACGGGTAGCGACTTGGTGGAAGTTAGCGACTTGTACTTATGTTCGTTAGCGACTTGGTGTTAGCGACTTGGTACCTAGCGAGTTGCTATTTAGCGACTTGAATATTTAGCGACTTGGTGCTTAGCGAATTGCTGCCAAAATTTTGCTAGCGACTTGAATGTTAGCGAGTTGTTATATAGCGACTTGACTGTGTTAGCGACTTAGGAGTTGGCGACTTGGTTCAAGATTTCCTAGCGACTTGGGTAATATCCTTTGAATACGGTTTTCTCTTGATTTAGTAAAATCCCGTGAAAGAATCTATTTCCCGGTTTAATCATAGAGTTATAAAATCCCGTTTAATTTGTCATCATGTCTACCAACATTCCTACAATCATCTCCACTGTTGCCGAGGATGTTCAAGCAGCTGGTTCAGATACTCGTCCACCCATGCTTAACAGAACTGACTACGACTCTTGGGCTCAACGAATCAGATTGTACTGTCTTGGAAAGGAAAATGGAGTCAACATTCTCAAATCCATTGATGAAGGACCATATCGGGTTGAGACGACTAGAGACTTAATTGATACAGCTGAAGATGGAACAATGATCTATGGAATTGATAGACCAAAGACATATGATGAGCTCGATGATAAGGAGAAAAAGAGATTCGATGATGATATCATGGCTTCTAACATCGTACTTCAAGGTCTTCCAAAAGATATCTACAAGCTGATCAATCACAACACCGAAGCAAAGGCAGTATGGGATAATGTCAAGATGCTTCTCTCAGGTTCTGAATTAACTATGGAAGACAGAGAATCACAACTCTATGATGAATTTGAACACTTCAAGATGAAACCAGATGAGAGTGTTTATGAGTACTATGTGAGATTCCACAAGCTTGTTAATGATATGAGGAACATCAGAATGACTATGCCTAACATTCAGCTAAACTCAAAATTTGTGAACAACATGAATCCCGAATGGCACAAGTTTGTCACTTCTGTGAAGCTCACTAAAGGATTGAAGAATACAAACTATGAGCAACTCTATGCCTTCCTCCTTCAGAATGAGAGACATGCCATGTTTGAAAAAAGGATTCTTAATCAGTTCAAAACCAACCAGGGAGAGACAAGCTCTTCAAATGACTCAACTGACTTCTACTCAAACATCGGAATCACAACCAAAGCCTTACAAGTCATACCCATGGGTAATGGAAATCACAAACTCATTCCTGATCATATGTTCAAACAAGCTGATGATGATGCACACGTGGGAAACTTCATCAATCAACTAGCTCTTCTGATTAGTCAAAACATGAACTCTCTTCCACACACCAACAACAATCTCAGAACTGCTTCCAATCCACATAATCATGCCACTATCAGAGATAGGAAGGTTATGGTGCAGCCAGTTCAAGAACGACAGTACGAACAAGCAAGAGGTGGAGCTGGTAGAGGTTATGCTGCAAATCAGAACAGAAGAAGGAATGGAAATCAGGGTCAAGCAAAGCCAATCAAATGTTACAATTGTGGAGGTGAGGGACACATTGCAAGGAACTGAACATCACCAAAACGCCCTCAGAATGCTGAGTACTTCAGGGATAAGATGTTGCTTGTGCAAGCTCAGGATAATGGTGCAGCTTTGGATGAAGAGGAATTGTTGTTCTTGGCTGAGGGAAATGCTAAGACATATGATGCAGATGTGGATGAGAAACCAATTTAGGAGATAGGCCATAATCATCAGAATGCCTTTCAAGTAGCTGATTGTGATGCATACGACTCTGATGTTGATGAAGAACCCACTGCACAAACCATCTTCATGGCTAGCATTTCTCCAATGGTCTCTCCTAAAGTCTCTTCATCACCACAAGCTCGTCCATCCAAAGACAAACTCATCTCTGAGGTATTAAAATTATACGATGAAGTTGATGAGCAAAAGATACATAACGAAGTACAATCAACTGTGTTTATTGAATCAGATATTGAAAATATGGGTAATATCAATGTTGTCCCATATGATCAATATGTGATACAAAGTGAAAGTGAGATTGTACCAAGTGATGCATCTTCTGCAGTCAATAATGATTATGTTTTTGATGAATTCACTGCATGTGCCCCTGAAGATTCTGTAATTTCTGAACTAAATGCCTATAAAGAACGTGTTGCTATTTATGAACAACGTGCAAAATTTGAGTTGACCACCCGTGAGCAGGAAATGGATGACCAAATGCGTACAACTATTAGAAAAAGTAGGTTTAGAGAAGAAGTATTAAAACAAGAGTTAAACTCCTTACAAGAAAATCTTTCTAAAACTGCTAAGCAAAACCAAGAACTTCAAGAAAATGTTAAAATGCTTAAGCAAGAATTCAGTGCTAAGGAATCAAAACTTTTGAATGATTTTTCTAATCTAAAAACCTTGAAAAACAAGCTTGAAAATAAGTTGTACGTACAAGGTAATACCATTCAGACTACTCATTTAATCACTAAGCATAGAGTCTTAAGCGATAAGCATAGCATTCCCCTTGTTGAGGAACCAAATCCAGAGGTCATTAAAAAGGCTAGAAATGCTCATAAGGTTCTTTATGATGGCAATGAAATCCTTAAACCTAGACAGAAACCTAGTTGCGTTGAGTGCACTGAGGAAGATAAGAAATCAGATGAAGTCACTAGGGAAAAGATGAACAAGAAATTAGATGATCCTAAATGTAAAGAGAAGAAAATAAAGATCACACCCCATGATTACAAGAAGGAGAATTGGATTTCCTTGAACATGTTTAAGCCTCAGACGTTGTTAACACCTGAACAAGTGTTCTGAAAAAAGGATTTAGATAAGAAAAAGGCAGAGAATCTTGTTGTAACGAACCCTCCCTTTAGGAAAATGCCTTCAGCGACTGTGTATCCTCCCAATACACCAATGCATTTAGTCCTAGGACTATTGCCACTAAAAGCAAGACCTTAATCAGTCAATATGTTATTTTTCAACTATTTGTTGATTTTGAGAAAACTTGTAAGAAAAGGATCACACCCACTGGCATAACTGAAGGGGAAAGGGGTTTTGAGCAAACGAAAGGATGTTATTTAACTGAAGTCATGCCTTTCTTTAAACAGCTAAAAGATCATTTTGAAAGTCTTAAAAAAGGAATGAACTTAGACATTAAAGAAATGGAAAAGGAGTTTGATGCAATGATAGTTGAGGTTAGTGACTATGAGTGAGCACTAAAGTATAATGAGATTGAGAGGAAGAACTTGCATACATTAAATGAGACTCTTATTACTGAATGTGTTGCTCAGGATGTGTTTTTCACTGCTACAAATTGTTCTATTAATGCTTCCCAATTTCATGAATTATCTGTTGCCCTGAAAATCTCCCATGATCGTGTCATTGAGCTTGAAAAGACTAATTCTAAACTAACTGAGAAAATTGAACTAGATGATCACGACAATTTGGTTAAACATTTTTCTAAACTAGAGGCTGAGCATTTTAATTTACAACTAAAATATCAACATCTTAAAGAAAATGTCAAAACTTCAAATATCAAGACATCCTCAGATGCTCCAGAGTTTGATGTAGTTTTTCAAATTAACAAACGTGATGAACAGATTCAAGCTCATTGCAACACGATCAGAAAGTTGAAAGCCCAAATCTCTCAATTAAAGGGTCAAAAGAACAATATGACAGGCTCCCAAATGCCTCCTCCTTTAGATTCTCAGAATTCTCAAACGTTTCATCTTCAAAACTTAGTAAATGCATTACAAAAGGAAAACGAAAGTATTCTAGAAGAAAATGAAAAGGTTAAACGTCATTTCAATGAGTTATTTGAATCAATAAAGGTCACTCGTAACAAAAATAACGAACAAATAGCTTCATTGCAAAAGGAAATTGAGAATCTGAAGAGTCAGGTAAAAGGGAAAATGCCAATGACCAATGGGGAGAATGGTGTATCAAAGGTTCACTCTTGTAATAAATATGCTTTGTCTGTGAAATATGTTCCCCCTCATATCAGGAATAACAAACTTGCTATTCAAACATATTTCTCATCCCTTAAGGATTGTCTAGAATGTCTACGTGAGATTGTTGAAGAGGATAAATTTGAGAAACCACTTGACAGTGCAATTGGGCATGCCTGTTTATATGCCAAACGATCTCAAGAAATTCTAGAATGTTTAATCACAATATGCCCAAAGTCCTTAGGTGAGAGAGTTAATCCGTTTATTCCATGTTCGATGCCTAGTGCCAAGTATGATATTCATTCGATGCCCAATGTTTTAACTGAGAACCTTAGTGTGCCCTTAAGTAGTTCAGATTCCAGATCTGTTAATGCTAAGAAAGCGAACTCCAGTGTGCCTTCTAGAATTACAAATCCCAGCACTTCTAGTGTTATGAAAATGAACCTTAGTGTGCTTGCATGTAGTTCAGATCCTAGCACATCTAAACAAGAGAAGCAAAGAGTAGCAAAACCAATTAATGTTCCCATTCCCTCTACAGGAGTAATCAGTGACATTAAAGCAAGCAGGTCAAAGTCTAAACACAATACAAGGAATGACAGGACCTCGTAAGCTAAGAATGTGCATTGGAAGAGAGTAGAAGACCAACCTAGGAACCTTAAGTTTGAGCCGAATAAAACGAATCGTGTTGATTCTAGTATTAGCCATAGGCGTACTGTAATTAATTCGAATTCTGATACTATTTGCAAACCTTGTAATGATGTCTGCTTGAATTCTGTTTCTTATCATGAATGTGGTGTGAATGTCTTGTCTAATGCTGTCAAATCCCCAATTAACTCTGTTAATGCAAAATATCATGCTAAGAAGGCAAAAAGGCAAAGGCGAAAGAAAGTTAGAAAACAGTGGAAACCCACAGGAAGAACATTTAGTAAGATAGGCTATCATTGGATACCTGTTGGTCATAAGACTAATCAGACAATGCCCTCTAGAAAATGGATGCCTACTGGTAGAACTATTCCCTTAAGAAGTGAGCACACTTTGAATAGGGCTAATACAGACACTAGTACTGCATCTATTCATAATGATTCCATCGCCTTAATTTCTGATATGAATGCTTCTATTTCTGATGTGGGTGTTCCAACCATTGTTACTAACCAAATGGAACCCATTCTTGCATGGGGATCCCAATTATCCAGTTATCCATTCTTGTCTGTGTTCAACTGCAGATCGTTCAAATTGTTCTGTGGTACCTGGACTCAGGCTATTCCAAGCATATGACTGGCGACCGGTCGCGGCTCATGAACTTCGTGAGCAAATTTATCGGGACAGTTAGATTCGGGAATGATCATTTCGGTGCAATTATGGGTTATGGAGATTATGTTGTTGGCAAAAGTGTTATCTCCAGGGTTTACTATGTAGAAGGTCTTGGTCATAACTTGTTCTCTGTTGGTCAATTCTGCGATTCTGATCTAGAAGTAGCCTTCAGAAAACATACCTGTTTCGTTAGAGAACTTGATAGTAAGGAACTTTTAAGAGGTTCACGTGGTTCAAATCTATACACCATCTTTATCGAAGATATGATGAAGTCTTCTCCAATTTGCTTGCTGTCAAAGGCTTCTAAAACAAAGTCATGGTTATGGCATCGTCGTCTCAATCACTTGAACTTCGGCACCATCAATGATCTCTCCAGAAAGGACTTAGTTGTAGGTTTACCTAGACTCAAGTATGAAAAGGATCATCTTTGTTCAGCATGTCAATTGGGAAAAAGCAAGAAGTATGCCCATAAACCCAAACCTACTAACTCTGTCACAGAAGTTCTTCATACAATTCATATGTATTTATGTGGACCAATGAGAGTGCAGAATATCTTTGGGAAGAAATATGTGTTAGTTTTGGTTGATGATTACTCTAGATTCACCTGGGTCAAGTTCTTAAGGACAAAGGATGAAACTCCTGATATCATCATCAAACTCATCAAACAGCTGCAGGTTCGACTTAACAAAACCGTCAGAATTATCCGAACAGACAATGGAACTGAGTTTGTTAAAACAACTTAGTGAATTTTATGAAAGCGTTGGAATCAGCCATCAAAGAAGTGTTCCACGAACTCCTCAACAGAACGGTGTAGTTGAAAGAAGAAATCGAACTCTTGTAGAAACCGCTAGAACAACGCTGATTTACTCAAAGGTTCCAATGTTTCTCTGGGCTGAAGCTATTGCCACTGCATGCTACACACAAAATCGTTCCCTGATTCACACTGTTCATGGAAAAACTCCATATGAACTTGTCCACAACAGAAAACCTAATCTCTCTTTCCTTCGTGTGTTTGGTGCATTGTGTTATCCAACTAATCAGGGTCAAGACTTAGGCAAACTTAGAGCTAAAGCAGACATTGGAGTATTTGTAGGGTATGCACCAAACAAAAAGGGATACCGAATCTACAACAAAAGAACCCGAAATATCATGGAAACAATTCACGTTACGTTTGATGAGCTGACCGGTCAAATGGGTCCTGGACACTCCAGTTCAGGACCCGCACTTCAAAGCAGTCTCATTGGTTCATCCCTTGTACCTAATTCGTCTCCAGCAACTCCATATGTACCTCCATCTGAAGATGATTTAAAGAAATTGTTTGATCCTATGTTTGATGAACTTTATGAGCCAAGTACTAATGAGGTGTCGATTGCTACAACAGAGGCTACTCATATTCCTGTGAATGAAGTCAATCCTTCAGTCGCAATATCATTAAGTCAAGAAGCGCCTGATGCTGATCCTTCAGTCTCATCAACAAATCATCATTCTTCAAATGTACATCATGGAACTGTTTCTGGCATCAATGATGAAGTTAATCCCTTTGCTACTCCTGAAGATGCTCCATTTGAAAACATATTTGCTCCTGAATCTTCATCAGAACCATCTTCTTCAGGAGACATCGACTCTGCTACCTCAGTCCCTCAACAACTACCACATGAACACCTCAGAAAATGGACTCATGATCATCCATTAGACAACATCATTAGAAATCCTTCTCGTCCAGTATCCACACGGAAACAACTTGCAACCGATGCCTTATGGTGCTTCTTCAACTCCGTACTCTCTAAGATCGGACCAAAAGATGTTAAAACTGCCATGAATGAAGATAGCTGGTTCAATGCCATGCAAGAAGAAATTCATGAGTTTGATCGACTTGATGTATGGGAGTTAGTACCTGCTCCAGATTGTGCTATGATTATTGCTCTAAAATGGATCTTCAAAGTGAAACTTGATGAGCATGGTGATGTGTTGAAGAACAAGGCTCGATTAGTTGCTAAAGGATACCGTCAAGAGGAGGGTATTGACTTTGAAGAATCTTTTGCTCCTGTTGCTCGAATCGAGGCAATCCGAATATTTTTGGCTAATGCTGCTAGTAAGAACATGGTAGTCTATCAGATGGATGTAAAGACGGCATTTCTGAACGGAGATCTTAAAGAAGTCGTCTACGTCAGCCAACCTGAAGGATTTGTGAATCAAGAGCATCCTACTCACGTTTATCGTTTGAAGAAGGCTCTCTACGGTTTAAAGCAAGCTCCAAGGGCATGGTATGATACACTGTCAAAGTTTCTTCTATCTACCGGATTTAGCATAGGAGCAGTTGATCCAACATTGTTCACCAGGAAGTCAGGCAAACATTTAATTCATGTTCAAATTTATCTTGATGATATCATCTTTGCCTCGACTGACCCCAATGAGTGTGACCATTTTTCAAATGAAATGAGTTCAAAATTTCAAATGTCAATGATGGGACAAATGTCATTTTTCTTGGGATTACAAATTTCACAAAGTCCCGGAGGCATTTTCATAAATCAATCTAAATATGCAACTGAGATCTTAAAGAAATTTGGATTTGATTCAAGTGACCCTGTTGACACTCCCATGATTGATCGAACCAAACTAGATGAGGACCACTCAGGGATCATGATTGACCAAATGAAATATCGTAGTATGATTGGATCCCTGATGTACCTCACTGCTAGTAGACCACACATCTTGTTCGCTGTTTTCATGTGTGCTAGATACCAGGCTAAGCCTACTAAAAAGTACCTTGAAGCGGTTAAACGGGTCTTTCGGTGTCTCCAAGGAACCATCAATATGGGACTTTGGTGCCCGAAGGACACCGGTATGTCACTAACAGCCTATGCAGAAGCTGATCATGCAGGATGTCAAGATACTCGTCGAAGTACGTCTGGAGGTGCTCAGTTTTTAGGTGATAAGCTTGTGAGCTGGTCTTCAAAGAAGCAAATGAGTACTTCTATTTCCTCTACAAAGGCAGAATACATAGCCATGTCATCTTGTTGTGCTCAAATCCTTTGGATGAGATCTCAATTAACTGACTATGGCTTTGTATTCAACAAAATCCCTCTGTACTGTGATAATAAAAGTGCTATTGCTCTTTCATGCAATAATGTTCAACATTCAAGAGCTAAGCATATCGACATTCGACATCATTTCATCTGGGAACAAGTGGAATACCAGTTAGCAGACATCTTCACCAAAGCTCTTCCAAGAGAACGTTTTGAGTTTATTCTTCCACGACTTGGCTTGAGAAGCCTTCAACCAGAAACACTCAAACGTCTTCAGGAGGATGACGAGGAGTAAAAGGTTTCCTTCATCTATCTCTTGTAAATATCTATTCGAAAAACAAAATACAAAATTATAAAACCTTCAAAAATCAAATAGAAAAATATAAAACTTTCAAAATTCATAAAAATTTGAAAAAAAAATTCGAAAAACCCTAAAAAAAATATATTGTCTTTTTGTCATGTTTTTCTCTATTCGATAATATCTACGATCTTTGTGCTGTCATTCAAAGAATGACACGGGGCTTTAGATATTGTTCGAATTTTTATTTAAAAAAAAATCAAAAAAATATTTTTGGGAGAAAGAGAATATATGATTTATTGTCATTTCAGGCAGTAACCCGCTTTTCAAAGAAAGAACAGAGCCATACTTTATCATGTTTTCAAAATTCCATGCTCTGATTCTATAAACATTTATCTGCTAAAAACTAACTGCTTTGAAAAATAACTCGGACTCTATTTTTGATAATCATCTGGACTTATTTGTCAAAATATCTATCTCTCAATCAACAACCTATGTCATTGATTGAGGGGGAGAATGATTTCAATTAAATTAAAAAGTTATTTGTCATTCAATTGTTTTTCAAAAGATATTCATGCATGTTTTATCAATGGAGTTTAAAGTCTTAAAATCTGATCCTTATCAGTTAAAACGCTTTCATAATCAAGTCACAATTCTCCTTAAAAGCTTTCAAAATCAATTTAAATCTATAAGAGATCACAAATCTCAAATGATTTGATAATTGTGATCGGGGGAGAATGTGTGATTTAAATTGGATTTAAACTGATAATTCGGTAAATGGTTTTATAAGGATGTACAAGCTCTCCTTCCCACATGTGACAAACGATTTCAAATTTTCCATGCACATGTTGAGGGGGAGCATCTATCTTAAACCTATGATTTGAAACGTGATCACTTATCTCAATGTGCAGGTTCCCTCTAGTATGTGCAAAACTCTTTTCAAATCTCGAGGCACATATTGAGGGGGAGCAAAATTATGAAAATCTCATCCTTCCCCGAAATGCTTTATCTACTTGATTTGATCAGGGAAGTGAGGATGATATCTTTTAGAAAATGGTAATCGAAGAAGTTAATTCTTCCTATTACCTCCGTGTGCGAAACGATTTCAAACATTTGATGCACATGTTGAGGCGGAGCACTTGTTCTAAAAATATCAAAAACAGTTCAGGTACAAAATGTTTTGATAATATATCACAAGTATCTGGATTGAATTTTCAAATGGTTTTCAATTGGTTCAAATGGCAGATGAACAATACCAAATAGACCGACCAAATTTACTTTATGTACGGTGATATAAGGATGATAAGGTTAGGTATTTGTTCCCATGATCCGCCAGAACCGGAGGGATCTACCCAGGGACAATCCACTAGTTAGTGTAGAAGTCCTTAGGTATGATGATAAAAGGAGAAAAATGAGATATGGGAAGAGTGCGGACTGAGACAGAGCGAGTACTGGAACAAACCCAACAAGGTTCTTGCTATGAAGTCTCGGTAAGCACTGAAGGGGTTGAAGAATGAAAAAGAATTGAATGAGAAAAGGGTGAAAAGAAATAGCCCTCCATTTATTCAACCATAGGGAAGAAACCGGGTACAATTCATATGCTACTGATGGTAACATTGGTATTGAAGACAAGACGTCATGGACCCAGTGATGCACTGCACTACAACTTCCCAAACCACTCAAGTTCCTCTTAAAAGGGCTTGTTTCATTCTCACGGGGAACCTACATAATCTATCGACTTTCTCTTAGAGATTGTTGATATTGAAGAAGGAGACCCTCTCCCTAGTCTCCGGTACAGGAACCAAATATGAACATATTGAGTCTAGAGCCACGAGATCATCAATAAATCTCATTAGGACACTTTCAATGAAGACTCTTTGTTTCACACAATGTAAAAAGAGAGATTTTATCTTGAGTTCTACGCATTATCCTTGTGGTATTGCCAGAACATCTAAGTGATATGCTAACATACTCACAATGAAGATGGAAAGCCTTCTGGAGCCAACATCAAACAAGCTCCTGGTAGGTGGCATGTGAGATCTATTCAATAGATCAACCATGTGACAACTGAACAGAAACAATGGGGCGATTCAATCTTTTGAATAAATCCTGGTTCAGGTTATGGATTGACGGATACCTTTGAAAAACCGGTCTTTGTGCTTAAAAAACTCTTTTCTTTAGCAAATCGATCGTGTACGGATATTTCAAATCAAAAGGTGTTTTATGATTGATAATTGATGTTCATTAAAACCTTCGTTGTATTGCAAAAACAATTTCTATTGAGCAATACACGATTGTTTTTTAAATATCTTTCCATCAATCAATGAATTTCTATTCGCTGGTTCACTCACTCCGTGTTGTCTTCTTTGAGACGTTCCGGTTTGAGAATAGCTAGAGCAGCTGCGAAACCCTGTCAAGGAAATTCTTTGGAATTATACCTGATCACAGGCAGTACTTGTACTGATCAACGGGGAACCATGGGCCGTGTACCTCAATTCAACGAAAGTGATCAATGACACTTTCGTGCGCTTTATTGCTAACTATTGTATGCAGGTACGCCCGACGTTTGCAGCTGATCAGAATGAAGCGGTCAATCCATAGCCGCATGCTCACTCAACACATTCACTTCTAAAGAAATCATGATTAGTGCATCAATGACTCTGATATTTTCACTCCATGCTTCTGCTACGCTGCTGCCAATATCATGAATCAACGAAAGCTTCCGCTACTCTGATAAGAAGATATCATGATCCAGAATGTGAGCATGTCGGTCCAAAAGTCACAACATCACATAATACCAACACTACAATGGATGTCTCAGAGATTATTGTTAGCTGATGATCTCAAAAGCTGGCTTAAAATTATTATCACGTGGATTAGTAAAAGACCTCCACTTAGATTAACCAAACATGCAATGAGTGGAATCAATGACTACGAGCTTCGGAGCAAAGTACTACATCAAGAATGCAAGAACAATTGTTAATGTAATATCTGTTTGTATTCAATGTAATTTTAGTATATGTTTGAGGTGACCTCCCTTAGGGGGAGATTGTTAGGAATTAGAAATTCCAGGTATTAAAGAGCCGGTCACCTCAAGTATATGTAATTGTTAGAAAGCTCGTAGTCGTAGTTCTTTTAAGTTAAGTAGTATTTAGTTTAGTAACACCGTGGAGGACGGACGGGTCTTTACCCACTGTATGCCTGATCCACAGCCCGTTGTGTGGCATTTTATTGTAAGACTATAAATACTCTCTACCTTCCAAGGTAGAGAGTTGGAGCTCATAATAAGAATTTTCTTTCTCTCACTAAAGTTCCCTAAACCTCTAACTTTCTCTCTCTAGAATTCCACTTATACGCCCACTTTGTGTTATGGTTTGATGTGTATGTGAAATCCAATATCCTACAGTTAGTTTGATGCTTGTTTTGGTCAAGGTTTAGGGGTAATGAGATGTTTGGCTATATGCCATTTTTACCCATTTTGACCCATTGGTATGGGTTAGAATTTGATGAATGAGATATGGTCTATTTCTAGTTGTAAAGAAAGTGTTTGTATAGTTTATATATGTTAGTTTGCATTTGGTCGAGTTTTATGTATTCTGTAGTAATTCTGCAAAGGTGTTGATTCTGATGCATGAATAAAGGCGTATCCAAATATGGATATGGTGTATTGATAAATATGGAGTATCCAGAATATGGATATGGTGTATTGATGAATACGACGTATCCAGAATATGGATATAGTGTATTGATGAGTACAACATATTCAAAATATGAATACGGTGTACTGATGAATATGGTGTATCCATAATATGGATATGGTGTATTGATGAATACGGCATATCCAAAATATGGATACGGCGTATTGGCGTCTGTTAACAAAATATTTTTATTTTTTTTCTTGTTTCGAGTTTTCAGTTTTAGGTCTTGGTATATCAAACTTATATGTGTTCCTTTGATCAGATACAAAAGCTCCATCATTGTATGTTCTTATTTCTTCTAATTCCTTGGTAAAAGTTTAAAAAGTGTGCATTTTCAAAAAAAAATTTATAGGGTCGTTTTGGTGCGTAACAACTTGGTATCAGAGCTTTGGTCTAAGATATTTAGGATTTCTTTATAGGATTCCTAGACTTAGGCCTAGTTGAGATTCGTTGGTAATAGTGTTTGTTGTTAGTGTATTATTTAGAAAATTTTTGGAGATACATATATAGAGTATTTTCACGACTACGCCTGGCCACCATAGTGATGAAAGTATGATATATATGTATACTCGAGGTCGTCGAGACTATACACCACAAGAAGCTTTAGGCTAGTTAAGTATATATGTGTTTTGTACTACTCATGTCTTGTTTAAGTATATTTTGATATTGATCATTGAATTGTCATTTTAGGTAAGAAGAAAAGATGGTGAATGCGCATCAATAGGAAGTTTTGAAAGCTTCAACTTAAGGAGCCGAATCTTCGGCTAGTGATGTGAAACGTAGTGAAAGTGATGATGGGTCCTCTTCTAGCTTCGAGAGCCTCAAATTTAGAGGGTTCACGGAAGAAGAGACAAAAGAGTTAAGTTCCTTAATATCAATAAAGGTGGGAAAGGCAGTTAGGAATGTAATGCCCTACTACATTAAATGAACAACGAAGAATCTTAGGGAGGTAATACACAAAGAACTAGAAGATTTTAAGAAAGAAGGTGTTGTAAAGGATTCCAAGAATGAAAGAGCAATGTACCATGACTTTGTGGAATGTAAGGTGCCAACTTTTACGGGGACCCCCGACCCTATTGCTTGTACACGTTGGCTTACCGCCGTTGACGGTGCTTTCCGCACAAGTCATTGTGAGGAAAGAAATAAAGTTATTTTTGCAACTAAGTTTCTACGTGATAGTGCTAGGATTTGGTGGGATGGTAGAATATGTGAGAAGGATGAGGCTTGGGTCAAAAGGTGCTCGTGAATGAATTCAAAGAACTATTTAGAATGGAGATACCCCAACCGAGGAAGTTGCTAAGATCTGAGAGGAATTTCAATCTCTTGTACAAACTAAAGAGATGGTAAATGAACTTTGGATGAAGTTTGTTGATATGGTTTCTTATTTTCCCGAATACCACAAGAATGAAAAGCTCAAGGTAGAAAGATTCCAAAGAATTCTTTGTGAAGACATGATTCGTGTTCAAAAGTATATATAACAAATATCAAAATATCAAGTAAACGCGAGATTCGACAAATCAACCTTTTAGGAAAAAGGTTAACCTGTCAAAACTCACGAATGTGATATATGTGATACCGGGAAAGTGATACCCGGGTCGTGTCCCAACGAGGTGTGAATTGAAGAATTCGTTGAGGTTTGTGATTAGAACTTGAATTTGGACTTTAAAGAGTTTGAGTTTTTTATTACGTTTTCTAAAAATTAAAGCACGGGAATGAAAATAAAGCACGTAAACAAAGAAATTAACTAAATTAACAACTACTAAACATAAGAAACACCAAAACGGAGCTAAATTACGTCCTAAGGCATTAAAACTAAAAAACGCAAAAATCCGGGCTAATCCCGAGCTTCAAAAGAGAAAATATTGAAAATTAAAGCCTACAGGATCAAAACTATTTTTCGTACGTTCTAAATGACTAAAAATAAATTTAGAAAAAAGCCGGGCATTTTTTTGATTTTTAAATAATTTATTATGAATTAAAAACTAAATTAAACTAATAAATTAATAAAAAAATACTAACCTATTTTTAGAAAAATGTGAAAAAATTAAAGAAAATACTTAAAGTAAAACTGAACTTAAGAAAATAAAAAAGGGCACAAATGTTTTTTGAAATAAGCAGTTAAAATGGCTAATAAGTTATTAAGCTAAAACTAACAAGTGACATTAAATATTAAATAAAGGAAAGTATGACACGCAACAACTAGTAGTAGAGATGCTAGTGTGTATGGCGTTGGGTTTGTGAGTGCAAAGAGACCTAGGTTCGATTCTTGTCCTTAACACCTTTTTGCAACTATTTTTTTTTACAAACAAAATAAGAGACCAATATAAACAATTTTTATAAAAAGTTAAACTTATGAAAAGCTAGAGTAAGCTGTAACACAACTTATTTCACCCACAGATAACACTAAGGGATTGTTTGGTTTTGAGAAGCTAAAGGGAAGAAAAGCTATACAAAAGACAGAAAATAAGCTATTGGTAAGCAAACTAAGTTGACTAATCCTAAATAGAGCTAAAGGACCCTAAATAAGCTAACTTATAAGCTAAATAAGCTCTATGAACACCCTAGACTATTGCTGCAGTACTAATCTAAACAGCCCTAAGAGGCAACTTTTTGCTTAAGAATAAGCTTGCAAACAGTCTCCAAATTCCAAGACAAACTAAAACAGCTAAATATCATATACCCAAGAGTTTAAAAACCAATTTTGAGCAAGTACCAAAGCATGAATGAACTTGTGAGGGTCTTTTGAAAGGGACAGTTGGGAACATAATTGAGTTCTGTAACAGACATAAAAAAAGGCATAAGGGGATGTTTCAAAGGCAAGAATAAGCTAACCAACTAACTCTAAATAATAAAACAAAGTAAAACAGATGAATTTCATACATCTAACTACTTGTAAAATAAAGATTAAATCCTAATTCTACCTCTAACCTATCTAAAATTGAGTTTAAAAAAGGACAGAGAAGGCAAAAGGGACAGATTCATAAGAACATGAATGGCAGATTTCTAAATTTGCACTACTCTAAAAGCTTTTTAGAAACTAAAAACTAATTGAAACATAAAATATACTGGATTAACACTTAACTAAAACCATTTGAGACCCATCATGGGTAAAAAACATGAATTTGACCAAAGAACTATACTGATCCAAACACCCCCTTTAGGGGCAGAATTGTGAAAACAGTTTTTGAGGTTTTGAAAACTTAAGAACCAATATTGAAATCGTTAACACAAGCTCAAACAAGCTTAAACATACTTAAGCAAACACTTTTAAAACACAAATGACAGAATTCAAGAACATGAAAAGGATCAAGACTGCATAAATTAAAAAAAAACTAGAATTTAAAAACTGAATTTGCATAAAACTGAAATTAAAGATTACATTTAAATTAAATGACAACAAAAATTAAAATGGGACTAGAATATTGAAATTCTAGACTGAGTTTTACAATACTACAATTGCCTATTTATACTAAAACTACTTGGGGTCTTCTTGCTCTTGTCTTGTTGGTGTTTGTGTTTCTTCTGTGTGAGAGGAAAATGAGCAATCTTGATGTGCTTCTTTTTACTTCAATCAGGACCTTTGATCTCATCTTGGTGCCCAAGTATAACATCACAGCCATTGATCCACTTGTCTTCTTTTCTTAGCCAATAGAGCGGTGTAGGATTGCCATAGTGGAATGGGAAAGAAGAGCATGTAATTTGTTCTTGTTTGTATCTGTGGAGTGAGAGTGATAGGAGAAGGAGGGATTTTCGCGGGAAAATAGTGTTCTAGTTTTGTAGGTTTGACTGAGTTGAGTCAAAAGGGAATGGGTACAAATGTTTTTACAAGAGAGATAGGTGGAATGGGTTACGGGTTTAAATGGTATGGTTCAAAGTGTAAGTGACAAGGGGTCCTAAGGGTGGTGAACGGGTTCAAAGGGGTTAAGGATGAGGTTCAATGGGGTAAAGGTTTAAAAAGGTTTTAGTTTAGGCTTAGAATTATTTTAGGTTTTTGTATTAAGAAAAAATGTTTTATATACAAAATGGTTTTTATAAAAATAATGGTTTAAAAAATAGTGTTGTAAAATTGGTTTTAATAAAAGAAAAGGTTTTTAGTAAAAAATATTTTAGGTTTTTAAAAAAACTTTTAAAAAGGGTAAGATGGGAATTTCGGTTTTGGGTAAAGGGCAAAAAGGTAATTTTGGTTTATGGTTTGGTTCGGAGTCCGTTTTCCCAAGCTCACTCCAAAAACGTGTTCCGGGTCTTAAATTGACCAAAGAACGCAGAAAATCACTCCCGGCTACGTCTTCACTGCACTTTTTCCAGTCCAAGCTCATTTTTTTCCGTTTTTACCCTGGTTTCAATCTTTTTGTACCTGAAACACATAAACACACTCCAAGGATATTTGCAATATAAATGGGCATATTTTGGTGTTTTTGGTCATTTTTGTGGTCTTAGAGGGGTAAAAATGATGAGTGAATAAGCACTCATCAAATCCCCCCACACTAGGCAATTGCTAGTCCCTACCAATCCAATCATATGAAGTAATGAAAGGATCAAACATAATTTCACAAGCATACCCCATTTTGACATTTTATTCGATACACGGAATTTAAACTAGAACAAAAGTAAATACATGTTTGATTCACAAAAATGGTATCATGGAACGGGATTCACACAAATTGGGTGACTCCAGGGAATTAAATCGTCATCCTCTTTTTATACTCCCAACTAAGTTCAAACTTATTGTGCAAATGTTTTTGTAAAATGCTAACACTACTTATACTAATAATCTATGTAAGTCGAGACTTAACTTTTTACTCCCGCAATTACTATAAGTTAGGTGTGTGTGCTATTTTCAAAACTTTGATCACAAAAATCGACACTCATCACGGTTGCTATCTATTCAAGTCGATATTAATCACCGAAAATCTAAATACTTAAGGTTCAAAAAGGGCTTTTTCCATGTAGCGGCTTTCTTCTCGGCACATTCCAAACCAGTTGGCTTTAGGTGACCAGACTTTTGACACCCCACCGAGAATAGTCCAGAATCAGCTGGATTTCGATTCCAAAGGTTTAGAGATTTTCGCTAGCTTAATATTAAGACTTGAATGGACAACAACCAACGATTATCTCGAGATTTGAAAACTCAAAGGCCAAATTACTCCATGTAATGGATTTCTTCTCGGCACTTCCCAAACCAGTTGGTTTTAGGTGGCCAGGCTTTTGACACCCCATAGAGAATACTACCAAATCTTTCTAGACCTTTGAAATCAACAATCTCTAAATTCTCGCTGCTTTTTAAGACAAGATTGACGAATACGAGTTCAACTCTCGATTCAAATTTGAGAGAAAGCAAGTTTCGTACATTTATTCATAACGTTTTTATTTCACCACTATTTTTTTGTTTTTCATTTTTCCATAACTAATTTTTCACTTTTTTTTTTTTTTTTTTTTCATTTCTCAACTTGCAACTTGACTTTATTTCTGTTTTTAGGAAAGTATGCTTTTTCAAAAATTCAAATAAAAAGTTGAACTCTAACTCTTTATCAAAATTGCTTAAAAAAATTTATTATTGCATAATAAAACGATTTTTTTATGTTCAAAGGTTTGAAAACAGCACTATATTAAGTTCAGTTAAGAGCTACTGGGAGAAAAAGCCATAAATTACTTATATAAGTTTTAAAGAGAACCAACTACTCTACGCTTAGCATTTTCATTTGCACAACTTGTAAAAACTTAGTCTAAAAAGTTAAGGAAGCAGCAAGATCAACACTCTGGCAGAGTCAGGATTCCCCTTGTTCTAACCTAATCAAAACTAAAGCATCCACTAATACCGAAGTATTAATGTATTTTCTTTTTATGCAAAGCACTTCTTTTAAATGTAAATACTTGACTTAAGACAATAAAAATTTTAAAATTTTGGTCAAAATGGAGGTACTAGGGTACTAGAAGGTACAAATGTGATCAAAATTCGCTAGAATTCCCCCCACACTTAGAATTGAATATTGCCCTAAATATTTAAAGTACCGGCCATTATGCCGACACTATAGAACGGAAAAAGGTAATACTACTAGCCAAGTGTGGGAACGAAATCTTTTTTCACAAAAAAGGATTTTAAAAGATATCCTTGGATAATCATTAGCAAAAAGATCGGATATTGGGCGGCTGGATTGAAAACAGGCGCATCAATCATCACGATCTACGAGAATCCTGAAAACAAGAGCAAACACAAAAGAAACAAAGCACCAGTAGAGGAATTCCCTCACACTTAGTTGTTAGAAAATAAAAATAAGTTAGAAACATAGGTTGTCACCCATGAAGTGCTAATTTTTTTGTTAACCGAGTCACTAGCTTGACTCGACCCCGAATTCATTGGTTCATGGAGGAGCAAGTGGAAGAGAAAATCTCTATAGGACTTTTATTCAAATGGTTTGGATAAACATTGAATGTGCTGAAAGTTCCACTCCGATGAGATACATCCGGCTCAAAAGAATGATAAATGGAGATGTTGGGGTCAAAAATGGTATCCTCACTCCCGTAGGAGTTAAGACATGGAGAAGTCATGGGAGAAGAAAGAAAAGTGTCAATTACTTGACAACGAGAGGGTTGGGTGGGCAAAAGATTAGATTGAGGAACATTAACCGAATGTTCAGAAATCTTATCCACCACTTTAGAAGTTACAACATCCGTCTTAGACTTTTAAAATCTCTGAGAGTGAACTCCCTTGAAAGGTAAGATACCGGGTTTGAAAACTTTGTCCTCGGAGAGGAATGAAACGCAAGTATCAACCACGGTAAAATCCTCAAGGGTAGATGAGTTACTCATGGATAAAAGAGGATGTGGAGAATTTTGCTCAAAAAGCTCATCCTCAATTCTCGGAGGAAGAGGATCGATGTGAGCGAGTTCACCGACGAACTCCTCATGAAAAAGTATACTCCTTTCGGTAGGAGGAAGCAATTCAAATGTGAACGAATCATACTCAGGAAGAGAAAGATGAAAAGTGGGAGTGCCACTACTCTCCTTTTTAGTATGATCGTCATCAAAGCGGTATACTTCATATTCCTGAAGAGAACCATTGGAAAAAGCCTCAAGTTTAGGAAATGTTTTGGGCTTTTCCAAGATAGAGTCACTATCCTTAATGGGGATAGGAGCTGAAGCTGGTTTAGCACAAAATGATTCGATCTTAGAAACGAGGAGATTGATATTGAAATTTTTTTCACAAAGTATATCATCCTCGATTTCCAGATCATCAAAATCTCTCACCTCCTCTAAGCTGACAAGCTCAAAGGGTATTTCCTCAACATACTCGATGTCTCCACACGATAAGGAATTGTCAAACGAAGTATAATCATTTTCGAAATCAGAGAACATCTTAACAGAATCGTTTGGGGTAGGAGGAGAAGAATCATCATCAAGAGGCTCATCACACATATTATTGGAGATACCATCAGACTCACTTAGAGTTGGGACAAGGTTCTCAGACAAAAGAATTTATTACTTTTTCCGATTCTGTTTCCGGAATAGTGCTAAGATGCTCGTCCCCCATTAAAAGGTTATCCGAAGGTTCTATGGTAGATAGGCAAGATAAGGGTGGTTTTTATGCAAGTGGCGGAGAATGGACATGTGTGGTACTTTGTAGGCTAGAAATATGCACCTCGTCCTTTATCGTCTCCTGATAAGGTTTTAAAATGTACCTTTTTGAGGGGTCGTTTAAGCCCTTATTTGATCACTTTTGTATCCGTTATTACTTAATATCGTTCCTTTTCACTTTTAGGTCTCTTGAAGGCAAATTGCTGGAATGGCACTTATTTGGACGAAAAGGCGCGGATATACGAAGAAAATGGCCAAAGTCAAGAATCGAGACACTCAAGCTGCTGAAATACAAGGGGACAGCGTCAGGTGTTATCTGTGACGCCGTCGCATCACTTTTGTGATGGCTCAGTAGCCAAATTGCTTATTTTCAAGTGACGGTGTCAGGCTTTAAAAGAGTAGGTCGTCGCAACTCAGACGGCCTAGATTTGATCAAGACGGCGTCAGAGACTGAAGGGGACGGCGTCACAAGCATAAGGTGACGCCGTCGCAAGACTAACGTGGCCAAGACGAAACCCTAATGACGGCGACCCGACGGCGTCACAAATCATAAGGTGACGTCGTCGCGATTGTAATCTTATATATAGAATCCGAATTTTTCAGTTTTAGTTTGTAGTCTTTTGGAGTAAAAACCTAAACCGAACCAAGGCTGTCTTGTACAGTATTTTAGGGTTCCAAACCCTATCTTACCACAAGATAAGTGTTTTACTTCATTAATTCAATTATGTCTTCAATTACTTGTGTGTATGCTTGCATGTTCTCCATGTCCGGCTAATTTACTTGTGTGTTTGCTTAGGGAATATGAAACTTAATTATTGAATATTGATTGGTTGTCTCTTATCTTAATTGTTAATGATCTAGTAATGCGATAGGTCATTCGTTGTGTAGTTAATGCTTGATTAATCTTTGTGAACCTTAGACTATAACACCTAGAGTAGTTGTAGGCTAAACCATCCAAAGAGTACCTTAGAATTAGAGTTTATAATTCCTAGAGATTTTGTAGACGAGGCCCTTTGGTAGTTTCAAAGAGTTAGGGACAAACGCATACCCTACGACTTTAGACACACAACGCAATTAAGAATAAGGACGTGACAATTCAACCATCAATAGGAGATAATTAAGGAGTAATAAAACCTAAGTAAACACATTTTTAAACCATCATACGAGCACACAATAATTAGACATAGACTACATACACCTTAGATTAGATAATTAGATAAATAGAGTAATCAGTAGAAATACCAACCCCCAAATCCAAACCCCAAAATTCGTACCTTTCTAATTCCTAAAAAACATAAAAAAGATAAAAAAAAAAAGTAATCTTTCTCAACCCCAACCTTAGCGTAGTAACTTCTCACTAGCATTCCTATTCCCCTAGAGAACGATATCAATACCCGTGGCTTACCCTAATACTACACTACAATAATTAGGTTCACTGCCTAGGGTGTTATTAAACTTGCTCGAAGAAAAGAAAGTTCCTTTGACCCCGAACGACGCGTGTAGCGTTATCATCTCCCAATCTTCCTCATCCTCATCATCGATAATGCAAGAATCGTTAAATTGGGAACGCCTTTTAGCTGCTCATTCTTCGGCTAGTAATCTTTCGTTGTGAGCTGCTTGTTCTTCAGTTAGTAATTTTCCCATGGTTTTCTCATGAAGATCTTGATTTTGATGGTTATGTTTAAGGACAAAATTCTTTAGATCATTCACTAAAGCTTGAAAATCTTGGATAAATTCTTGAGGAACTGGCTGAGGTGGAGTTTGAACCGCATGGTACTGTGGAGGTTGGAAATGGTCAAAACCAGAAGTATTATAAGAAAGATTAGGTTCATAATAATTTTGATTCCATAATTGAGAAAGTTCGGATTAAAATCATAATTGAATGTATTCTCAGTTCTCGAAGCGCAAGTATAACAAAATCCAATTGTAAGATCATTTCCACACCACTTGCAAGTACACCGTTGACAACGAAAACCCTTCGACGGATCATCTAACGGATCTCCACACCTGTAGCAATAACTCTGATAAAACGAAGATATTTCAGGATGTGGAGGGTGGTTGGAAAGACTTTGAGAATCATTGGAAGAATTTGGATTGGGATTAATGAATGATTCGCACCAATTACAAAATTCTTCTCTACAATTACTTCCACACCGCTCACACACACACTTGTAACAACGATCCTCATCATCTTCAATTGGTCTTTTACAATGGAAACAATGATATCCGAGTGGCGACATAAGAATTAAACATTAGAGGGATAACAAGATAGAATTAAATGGTTGGAGAGGATAAAGAAGATTATTTTTGAAATTTTTTGAAACGAGTGCGCATGCACTAAAAAACAAAATTCAATTAAAACAAGACCGAATAAAAAACACAAAGAACTTAAACCAAAGGTCAGCGCGAAGCTTATTAAAAAGAAAAACACACAAAGGAGTGAAGAAACAAAGGTCAGCGCGAAGCTTATTAAAAACCGTTTCTTTCAGGTCACAATTTACCCTTCCTTAAACCCCTCTTATAGTTTGTTTATCAATCAGAGGTGAGCCGATTTTTTACAAGCGACACAAAGGCAAGTTTTGAATCCTTAGTTTGGAAACTTATTATGATAACACTCAAGTTGAGAGTGTTATATTAATTGTGTATTCTATTTTATTTAAAAATGAAAAGCAAAAATCTTTTTGTATTTTTATCTTTTACAAATATATACAAAGAAAAGAAAAATATATTTGTGTTTTGTATTTTTATAAAAATGGTAACTTCACGAGGAAGGATCTTCAAGTCACTCATCGTCAAAACTTCAACGATATTGTCGCAACACACCTCCCCGGCAGCAGCGCCAAAATTTGATTCGTGTTCAAAAGTACATATAACAAATATCAAAATATCAAGTAAACGCGAGATTCGACAAATCAACCTTTTAGGAAAAAGGTTAACGTGTGAAAACTCACGAATGTGATATATGTGATACCGGGCAAGTGATACCCTGGTCGTGTCCCAACGAGGTGTGAATTGAAGGATTCGTTGAGGTTTGTGATTAGAACTTGAATTTAGATTTTAAAGAGTTTGAGTTTTTGATTACGTTTTCTAAAAATTAAAGCACGAGAATGAAAATAAAGCAATTAAACAAAGCAATTACCTAAATTAACAACTACTAAACATAAGAAACACTAAAACGAATCTAAATTACATCCTAAGGCATTAAAATTAAAAAACGCGAAAACCCGGGCTAATCTCGAGCTTCAAAAGAGAAAATATTGCAAATTAAAGCCTATGGGATCAAAACTATTTTTCCTACGTTTTAAATAACTAAAAATAACTTTAGAAAAAAGCCAGGTATTTTTTTGATTTTTAAATATTTTATTATGAATTAAAAACTAAATTAAACTAATTAATTAATAAAAAATACTAACCTATTTTTAGAAACATGTGAAAAAATTACAGAAAATACTTAAAGTAAAACTGAACTTAAGAAAAATAAAAAAGGGCAGAACTGCTTTTTGAAATAAGCAGTTAGAAAGGCTAATAAGTTATTAAGCTAAAACTAACAAGTGACATTAAATATTAAATAAAGGAAAGTATGACATGCAACAACTAGTAGTGGAGATGGTTGTGTGTTTGGTGTTGGGTTTGTGAGTGCCAAGAGACCCAGGTTTGATTCTTGTCCTTGGCTTCTTTTTGCAACTTTTTTTTTTTCTTTTTTTTTTTTGATTTTTTCTTTTTGCAAACTAAATACGAGACCAATATAAGCAATTTTTATAAAAACTTTAAACTTATGGAAAGCTAGAATAAGCTGTAACACAGCTTATTTCACCCATAGATAACACTAAGGGATTGTTTGGTTTTGAGCAGCTAAAGGGAAGAAAAGCTATACAAAAGACAGAAAATAAGCTAATGGTAAGCAAACTAAGTTGACTAATCCTAAATAGAGCTAGAGGACCCTAAATAAGCTAACTTATAAGCTAAATAAGCTCTATGAACACGCTACACTATTGTTGCAGTACTGATCTAAACAACCCTAAGAGGCAACTTTTTGCTTAAAAATAAGCTTGTAAACAGTCTCCAAATTCCAAGACAAACTAAAACAGCTAAATATCATATACCCAAGAGTTTAAAAACCAATTTTGAGCAAGTATCAAGCATGACTGAACTTGTGAGGGTCTTTTGAAAGGGGCAGCTGGGGACATAATTGAGTTCTGTAACAGACATAAAAAAGGCATAAGGGGGTGTTTCAATGGCAAGAATAAGCTAACCAACTAACTCTAAATAATAAAACAAGGTAAAACAGATGAATTTCATACATCTAACTACTTGTAAAATAAAGATCAAATCCTAAATCTAGCTCTAACCTATCTAAAATTGAGTTTAAAAAAGGACAGAGAGGGCAAAAAGGACAGATTCATAAGAACATGAATGACGTATTTCTAAACTTGCACTACTCTAAAAGTTTTTTAGAAACTAAAAACTAATTGAAACATCAAATATACTTGATTAACACTTAACTAAAATCATTTGAGACCCAACATGGGTCAAAAACATGAATTTGACCCAAGAACTATGCTGATCCAAACACCCCCTTTAGAGGCAGAATTGTGAAAACAGTTTTTGAGGTTTTGAAAACTTAATAAACAATATTGAAATCATTAACACAAGCTCAAACAAGCTTAAACATACTTAAGCAAACACTTTTAAAACATAAATGACAGAATTCAAGAACATGAAAAAGATCAAGACTGCATAAACTAAAAAACTGGAAAAAAACTGAATTTGCATAAAACTGAATACATTTAAATTAAATGACAACAAAAATAAAAATGGGACTAGAATATTAAAATTCTAGACTGAGTTTTACAATACTACAATTTCCTATTTATACTAAAACTACTTGGGGTCTTCTTGTTATTGTCTTGTTGTTGTTTGTGTTTCTTCTATGTGAGAGGACAATTAGAAATCTTGATGTGCTTCTTTTTACTTCAATCAGGACCTTTGATCTCATCTTGGTGCCCAAGTATACATCACAGCCATTGATCCCCTTGTCTTCTTTTCTTAGCCAATAGAGTGGTGTAGGATTGCCATAATGGAATGGGAAAGGAGAGCATGTGATTTGTTCTTGTTTGTATTTGTGGAGTGAGAGTGAAAGGAGAAGGAGAGATTTTGGCGGGCAAATAGTGTTATGGGTTTGTGGGTTTGACTGAGTTGAGTCAAAAGGGAATGGGTACAAATGTTTTTACAAGAGAGATGGGTGGAATGGGTTAGGTGTTTAAATTGTATGGTTCAAAGAGTAAGTGACAAGGGGTCGTAAGGGTGGTGAATGGGTTCAAAGGCGGTTAAGGATGGGGTTCAATGGGGTAAAGGTTTAAAAACGTTTTAGTTTAGGCTTAAAAGTATTTTAGGTTTTTGTATTAGGAAAAAATGTTTTATATACAAAATGGTTTTTATAAAAATAATGGTTTAAAAAATAGTTTTGTAAAATTGGTTTTAATAAAAGAAAAGGTTTTTAATAAAAAAATGTTTTAGGTTTTTTAAAAAACATCTAAAAAGGGTAAGATGGGAATTTCGGTTTTGGGTAAAGGGTAAAAAGGTAATTTTGGTCAAAAGGTCATGCGAGTTGTGAACCCTCAGGGTTGTGAAATTCTTATTTATGAAGAGAAAAGGAAGGGTGAACTTAGGTTATGTTCGGTAATGAAAGCTAAGAAATATTTGTCACATGGTTGCTATGCCTTCATGGCACATGTGATAGATACTAGTCTTGATAAGAAAAGTGTTAATGAAGTTCCGGTGGTGAATGAGTATACTAACATATGACATGGTGGTCTATAATGATGCATTATATTCTGGCCGTGGGTGTATTCTTATGCAACGAGGTAAAGTGATCACTTATGCCTCAAGATAGTTGAAGAAACATGAGGAGAATTACCCGACTCATGATCTTGAGTTTGCGGTCGTAGTCTATGAATTGAAGATATGGAGGCATTTTCTATATGGTGTAAAGTTTATAATTTACACCGATCATAGAATCCTTCAATATTTCTTATAAAAGAAAGATATGAATCTGAGACATTGAAGGTGGTTAGATTTGTTGAAGGATTATGATTGCGAGATTAGCTACCATTCTGGTAAAGAAAATGTAGTGGCGGATGCCTTGAGCCGTAAGAAAATAGAAAAGGTTACAAACATTCATTCATTACGGATGATTGTCACGTCCGACCTTTTCAAAAAGATTAAGGCGGCTCATGTGGAAGCGTTGAAGGAAGAGAATTGGGAAAAAGAACGTATTGCATCGTATATTTCGCATCTCGAAGATGATAGTCGAGGGATCAAGACTCGACACAGGAGAGTTTATGTTCCCTTCCGAAGCGATGTTAAAGAGTTACTTCTGGATGAAGCACATAAGTTGAAGTATTTTATTCATCCAGGAGCTACAAAGATGTACCTTGATTTAAAGAAGAATTATTGGTGGCCGGGAATGAAGAGAGATTGTGTTAAATGTGTTGAGAAGTGTTTGACTTTGATATGTGTCTAAAAACACATATATTTTATGCTATATAAACCCACAAAAACAACCAAAAACACACAAATGACTCTCAAAATGACACAAATTCATAAAAATGTGTTTTTATGTGATTCAGGAACAAAAGATTGAAAAACAAGTGAAAATTGATCAATTTCACAACAATTGTCGTTTTCAGTCCCTGGAGTTACATAAATTGTCAAAACTAGTCCCTAAATGTTTTAAATGAATGAAAAGTCAACTTAAGTCCTTGGGAAACCAAAAATATTCACAAATGATCCCTGGATAAAAGTTTACACATATTGGCAATTTTTACCCCTCAAGTTACAAAATTGGCAAAATAGGTCCCTGGGTATTCAAAAGTGGAAATTTTACAAAATATACCCTTGTACTATTCATGAACTTACAAAATGGAACAATTTGATAACTTTTGGGAAATTACAAAACAAGTCCCTCAAATATCCAAATTTACAACTTTGGTCCTTTAACTTTCAAAAATGACAAGTTAGGTCCCTAAACTTTCAAAGCTTGTCAATAATGGTCCCTTGAAGCTAGTTTGGAAAATTACAGGTTTGGTCCTTGGAGATTTCAGATTTACATAACAAGTCCTTATCAATACTTATCAAAGACTTGTCAAAATGAGAATAGACCCCTGCCATTTAAACCTTTTTTGGACCCCCTGTCACTTTTCTGTTTTTGGACCCCTGGTCAGTCAACCAAAGTCAAACAAGCAGGATATGGCGCCCACTGGCTTATCTTCTTCTCCACTTGCCTCTGCACCTCTGCAACCTCACCAATTCACACTCACCAATGCCTTATCTCTTCAAAATCACCAACCTCATCATTATAAACCCACCCCCCCCCTAGTTCCTAGCTCAGAAGTCAACAGAAGTCAAAAACCACTTTTCCCGCCAAATTGGAAAAGTGGCCAAAATCCACAGAACTCACTCATTGGCTAAATTGGGTGGTGGGATTTGATCTAAAGGACACGTGGAGAGTTTTGAGGTATAAAAGAAGGAAGAGAGACAGAGAAGACTTCACCTTTGGATTAGCCATTGGTCTCGTAGTGTACTTTTTTAAATGCTTTCTTTAATTTCTTGTCATTTTAAAGTTTCAATGTTGTAGTTTTCATCAAATTAGTGTAATGAAATGTTATTGCCAGTTTAATGTTAGCTTAATTTCATTTTCAAGATTTTGCTTAATTTCCTTTCATTTTCAAGTCATCTGAATTTCATGTTATCTAGATGTTTATTGGTTTCTATAGCTTTCCTAAGCTCTTGACAAAAGCTCACAAAGCTTTTAGAACCATGAAACAAGCTAGACTTTTTGAATTAAGAAAAGTACTAAAAAAGCTAAAAAAGTCAATGATAGTCAACTTGGGATCTCAATAAGCAGTTCTGGGGTATGGAAGCTAAACTAGATGGACTTCTGGTTTTTAGCTTATTGACAGTAAGCTAGAAGTGGTCTCTTTACCTTGGTACTCAGTTTTCACTTTGAGCATTTGTAAGTTCCATTTTTACCATTTTTACCCTTTTACTGTTTTAATACTTCTAGTGTTTCGATTTTCTTGTTTTCCTGTTTCTTTGTTGTTGTTTGATGTTATTATAACATAATATTAGCAGTTTGTTCATTGTAATTCACTTGTGCTTAAAATTGAAAAGTACTCAATTGAAATTCAAATTTGACAAGTTTGTATTTTTGGTCTGAGTTCTTGATATTTATTGCTCAAATGGTCTTAATATGTGATAATATTATGTATGGAATCTGGTTTAGACTCAAATTCAGTTAAACCTTTGAAGTTCATGTTACAAATGAAAGTTAAAGGGTTGTTTGGAATTGCTGATTAACTAGACCTCCAGTGTTTGCTTGTTGTTGTTTATTGTTGTTTTACATCACAATAGTACCTAATAGCTTAGATATGTCATAATATTCAGTTCTTGTTTCAATAAAGTCAAATTTCCTTTTAATTTGTTCTTACAGTTTACTGTCATAGATTTAGGTTGCCAAATTCATAGTTTTAGCTTATAAGTATGTTATCTAGCTTACTTTAGTTTCAATATAGCTTAATACATCATGTTTAATCAGTACTTTAAGTTTTAAATTCATAATAGTCAACTTTTCAGTCTTTGTAAAAAGTCAAAAGTTCAAATGGGTCATTTTTGAATAAACTTTGGATTTTTACTGTGGGTTCATTAGTGAGTTTCAGAGTATAATCTTTGGAGGTATTGTAGTCTTGTTGGTGTAGAAAAATACAAAAATATTAGTTTTCTGTTTATCAGCTTGTTTGATGCTTATTTCATAGCTTATTTTGGACCCCTTGTCTGCATAAGTGCCCTGTGCACAGATTTTGGTACTCTACTTCATAAGCTCTCACAAGCTCATTAGTTAGCTTAAATCTGTGAAACTTAGCTTTCTGAGAAGCTCACCTAGCTGTCTCAAGGATCCAAGTTTGGTTTTTCCATCTTTAGCTTATTTAGTGGGTCTGCTCCTTGATTTCAGTTTTGTCCATTTTTACTAAGTGTACCAGTAATCAGTGTTTTTCAAGTTTTTCTAAGGCTTCTCAAGAGCTTAATTGTGAAAGCCAATCTTTGTACATTAGTTTTTTGGATAGCTTACTTGGTCAATTTGATAAGTCCAGTGTTCATTTTCAAATTTAAGTTCATTTAAGTGCCTATTTAGTAGCTTATAGGTGCCTAGTGATTTATATTGTGTCATGTGTATATCAGTTTTATACAAGTGCTTATTTTAGCTTATTTTGTGCTTATCTCTAAGTATTTGAGCTTGTATTGTTGTAATTAGCTTATGTTAAGTTACTTAGCTCATTTTATGTTTAGCTTTTGCTATTTCATTAGCTTATAAGCATTTTAGCTCAAGTTTTGTACTTAGTCATTTTCAAAAATAGCCACTGTTGAGATAAGCTGCTTATTCAGAGCTTATTGTTGGTTTTTATAAAAAGTTGCAGTTGAGTAAAATGCTTATTTTCTTGTGTTAAAAAGTTTGCAAAAGAAAAAAATCAAAAATAAAAATAATTTGCAAAAAGCTAGGAGGCAGGCTCGAACCTGAGACCTCCTAGCTTTGAAGGTGATAGTGTGGGGGTACCTGTACCAAATGCGCCCTTGGGTCTTTCTCGTCATACTCTCACACTATCTATCTCTTATATACATACTACCCTTTTTAGCTTAATCGTATATTTAGCTTATTTCTAGCTTATTTAAGCTAGCTTTTTCAAGTTTTCTATTTTTCTTAAATTTGTATTAGTATTTAGTATTTTCTGTAAAAAGCTGGGATTTTTCTAATTAGTTTTAATATTTTTAATCATTTAATTAGTGTTTTATCTTATTTAATTCATAATAAAAAATATAAAAGTCAAAAAAATATAAATCTTTTTTCTAAAATTTTCTTTTGTCTTATATTTTGTAAAAATATTATTTTTACACTTGTAGGCCTTTTATTTCTTAAATTTTACGTTTTGTCTTGCGCTCCAGCGCCATTTTTGTAAATAACGCTCGTTTTAGTTTTAAGTTACGTTTTTAAATAATTTGAGTCTACGTTTTAGTTAAGATAGTTTATTTGAGTGATTTTATTTTATATTTCATAAACGTTCATCATTGTAAATATAGTGATAGCGTTTATTTAATATCTTTTATCTTTTTACCTTTTTTAATTTGCATTTAAGTCGCTAAGACATGCAAATCCCTACTATAGTTATAATCGTTTTTAGGTTTCTGATTGCACGTTTTTATTGACATAGCTGTGACAGAGCTATTACTATTCACATTCAGTGTTAGTCAATCAGATTCCTGTTTTTGTACATTCTATATCATTTCAGCATTCACAAGTCATTGTATGTGGAACATCTTGCCTCACCAGGACATAAACGATCCAAGGATATTTTTAATCCTTGGTAAACTTGCATTTTCTCCCGGGCTGTCGAGCTTTTAGAATCAGCCATTCCCAAGTGGCTGGGAAATAAAGTTAGTTGGTTCGGGAGAGATCAAATTTTGGCGCCGCTGCCGGGGAGGCTAGCTGCGTATTATGACTTGTATTTTGTACTTTGTTGAAATACCTATCCTTGTATGTAAATTACATTTACTTCATTTCATATAAACAATATAAAATACAAAAAGATTTTATGGTTGAAATCTATCTGTGCTTTGATTTGCATTTGACTGTCAATTTTCCTAATCTTGATATTCCTAGGTCTAAATTTTGGCTAAACACCATGTTTACACTAAAAAAGGATTTACTGTGCTTAGTATAATTCCTGGAATGTGATAAATTAGGTTTAAATCAGTTTCATGTATTGATAATCTCATTTAGGTTTCCCTTTTTGCCAATTTTTATTTTTCATTTCTGTTTATATTATATCAAAAACCCAAAAATATTTTTCCTTTCTTTTTATAAATCAAAAATCAAAAAGATTCTTCTAGCCTTTTCTGAGTTTCTTTCTAAAGATTCTTAGATTCATCCTAGTGATGATTATTCATAATTCTGTGAGTGGCAATCCCACTCCAATTTCTCACCCAATCTTTGAGTGGCAATCCCACTCCATTTCCCCATGAACAATTTAATTCGGGGTCAAGTCAAGCTAGTGACTTGGTTATCAAAAACAAGCCACACAATATGGGTTTTCACCCATATTTCTGTCTTTTTCCCCCTTTCTACCACCTAGTGTGGGGGTAATAACCCACCTGTTGTATATATATATATATAAACTTTGAAAATTGTAAATACTAAAAAAAGAGAATAATTGTTGTGTTACCCCACTTAGTTTTGAATATTGAGGACAATATTCATTTCTAAGTGTGGGGGGGAAATTCTGGCGAATTTTGATCATAAATGTACCATTTTAGTCCCTTTTTCCCCAAAATGGCCAAAATTTAAAATTTTTTTTTTAGTGGAAGTACTATGTACTAAACACAACAAATGGTAATCAGTCCACCATGTCTAACCCACATAAGGATTGGCTAATCCAGGAGCAAACGGCTCTTGGTAAAGATATCTCAAATCCGTTTATGGCTTGCAATTTGCCCAAAATTGTATGGTATTCAGCTCACCATATCCTAAAAAGTGAAGAGTTGGCTAGCCCGCAAGATTATGGCTTGTGGTAAAGGCAGTGGAAAATCCATAATTGGTAATCAGCTCACCAAAGATAATACTGATAATTTATCTAAGAGTTGGCTAGTCCAGAAGGGTACGGCTTCTGGTAAAGACTAATCAAATCCGTTTACAGCTTATGATTTGCTCAAAATCATTTGGTTATCAGTGTACCAAGGTTCTTACTTGAACTGAAACATTTGGCTACTCCAGAAGTGATGGCTTTTGGTAAAGAGTTTTTCAAATCCATTAAGTTTTAAATAAAAGATTGCTAGGGACTAGCAATAGTTCAGTGTGGGGGATTTGATATGTGTCTAAAAACACATATATTTTATGCTATATAAACCCACAAAAACAACCAAAAACACACAAATGACTCTCAAAATGACACAAATTCATAAAAATGTGTTTTTATGTGATTCAGGAACAAAAGATTGAAAAACAAGTGAAAATTGATCAATTTCACAACAATTGTCGTTTTCAGTCCCTGGAGTTACATAAATTGTCAAAACTAGTCCCTAAATGTTTTAAATGAATGAAAAGTCAACTTAAGTCCTTGGGAAACCAAAAATATTCACAAATGATCCCTGGATAAAAGTTTACACATATTGGCAATTTTTACCCCTCAAGTTACAAAATTGGCAAAATAGGTCCCTGGGTATTCAAAAGTGGAAATTTTACAAAATATACCCTTGTACTATTCATGAACTTACAAAATGGAACAATTTGATAACTTTTGGGAAATTACAAAACAAGTCCCTCAAATATCCAAATTTACAACTTTGGTCCTTTAACTTTCAAAAATGACAAGTTAGGTCCCTAAACTTTCAAAGCTTGTCAATAATGGTCCCTTGAAGCTAGTTTGGAAAATTACAGGTTTGGTCCTTGGAGATTTCAGATTTACATAACAAGTCCTTATCAATACTTATCAAAGACTTGTCAAAATGAGAATAGACCCCTGCCATTTAAACCTTTTTTGGACCCCCTGTCACTTTTCTGTTTTTGGACCCCTGGTCAGTCAACCAAAGTCAAACAAGCAGGATATGGCGCCCACTGGCTTATCTTCTTCTCCACTTGCCTCTGCACCTCTGCAACCTCACCAATTCACACTCACCAATGCCTTATCTCTTCAAAATCACCAACCTCATCATTATAAACCCACCCCCCCCCCTAGTTCCTAGCTCAGAAGTCAACAGAAGTCAAAAACCACTTTTCCCGCCAAATTGGAAAAGTGGCCAAAATCCACAGAACTCACTCATTGGCTAAATTGGGTGGTGGGATTTGATCTAAAGGACACGTGGAGAGTTTTGAGGTATAAAAGAAGGAAGAGAGACAGAGAAGACTTCACCTTTGGATTAGCCATTGGTCTCGTAGTGTACTTTTTTAAATGCTTTCTTTAATTTCTTGTCATTTTAAAGTTTCAATGTTGTAGTTTTCATCAAATTAGTGTAATGAAATGTTATTGCCAGTTTAATGTTAGCTTAATTTCATTTTCAAGATTTTGCTTAATTTCCTTTCATTTTCAAGTCATCTGAATTTCATGTTATCTAGATGTTTATTGGTTTCTATAGCTTTCCTAAGCTCTTGACAAAAGCTCACAAAGCTTTTAGAACCATGAAACAAGCTAGACTTTTTGAATTAAGAAAAGTACTAAAAAAGCTAAAAAAGTCAATGATAGTCAACTTGGGATCTCAATAAGCAGTTCTGGGGTATGGAAGCTAAACTAGATGGACTTCTGGTTTTTAGCTTATTGACAGTAAGCTAGAAGTGGTCTCTTTACCTTGGTACTCAGTTTTCACTTTGAGCATTTGTAAGTTCCATTTTTACCATTTTTACCCTTTTACTGTTTTAATACTTCTAGTGTTTCGATTTTCTTGTTTTCCTGTTTCTTTGTTGTTGTTTGATGTTATTATAACATAATATTAGCAGTTTGTTCATTGTAATTCACTTGTGCTTAAAATTGAAAAGTACTCAATTGAAATTCAAATTTGACAAGTTTGTATTTTTGGTCTGAGTTCTTGATATTTATTGCTCAAATGGTCTTAATATGTGATAATATTATGTATGGAATCTGGTTTAGACTCAAATTCAGTTAAACCTTTGAAGTTCATGTTACAAATGAAAGTTAAAGGGTTGTTTGGAATTGCTGATTAACTAGACCTCCAGTGTTTGCTTGTTGTTGTTTATTGTTGTTTTACATCACAATAGTACCTAATAGCTTAGATATGTCATAATATTCAGTTCTTGTTTCAATAAAGTCAAATTTCCTTTTAATTTGTTCTTACAGTTTACTGTCATAGATTTAGGTTGCCAAATTCATAGTTTTAGCTTATAAGTATGTTATCTAGCTTACTTTAGTTTCAATATAGCTTAATACATCATGTTTAATCAGTACTTTAAGTTTTAAATTCATAATAGTCAACTTTTCAGTCTTTGTAAAAAGTCAAAAGTTCAAATGGGTCATTTTTGAATAAACTTTGGATTTTTACTGTGGGTTCATTAGTGAGTTTCAGAGTATAATCTTTGGAGGTATTGTAGTCTTGTTGGTGTAGAAAAATACAAAAATATTAGTTTTCTGTTTATCAGCTTGTTTGATGCTTATTTCATAGCTTATTTTGGACCCCTTGTCTGCATAAGTGCCCTGTGCACAGATTTTGGTACTCTACTTCATAAGCTCTCACAAGCTCATTAGTTAGCTTAAATCTGTGAAACTTAGCTTTCTGAGAAGCTCACCTAGCTGTCTCAAGGATCCAAGTTTGGTTTTTCCATCTTTAGCTTATTTAGTGGGTCTGCTCCTTGATTTCAGTTTTGTCCATTTTTACTAAGTGTACCAGTAATCAGTGTTTTTCAAGTTTTTCTAAGGCTTCTCAAGAGCTTAATTGTGAAAGCCAATCTTTGTACATTAGTTTTTTGGATAGCTTACTTGGTCAATTTGATAAGTCCAGTGTTCATTTTCAAATTTAAGTTCATTTAAGTGCCTATTTAGTAGCTTATAGGTGCCTAGTGATTTATATTGTGTCATGTGTATATCAGTTTTATACAAGTGCTTATTTTAGCTTATTTTGTGCTTATCTCTAAGTATTTGAGCTTGTATTGTTGTAATTAGCTTATGTTAAGTTACTTAGCTCATTTTATGTTTAGCTTTTGCTATTTCATTAGCTTATAAGCATTTTAGCTCAAGTTTTGTACTTAGTCATTTTCAAAAATAGCCACTGTTGAGATAAGCTGCTTATTCAGAGCTTATTGTTGGTTTTTATAAAAAGTTGCAGTTGAGTAAAATGCTTATTTTCTTGTGTTAAAAAGTTTGCAAAAGAAAAAAATCAAAAATAAAAATAATTTGCAAAAAGCTAGGAGGCAGGCTCGAACCTGAGACCTCCTAGCTTTGAAGGTGATAGTGTGGGGGTACCTGTACCAAATGCGCCCTTGGGTCTTTCTCGTCATACTCTCACACTATCTATCTCTTATATACATACTACCCTTTTTAGCTTAATCGTATATTTAGCTTATTTCTAGCTTATTTAAGCTAGCTTTTTCAAGTTTTCTATTTTTCTTAAATTTGTATTAGTATTTAGTATTTTCTGTAAAAAGCTGGGATTTTTCTAATTAGTTTTAATATTTTTAATCATTTAATTAGTGTTTTATCTTATTTAATTCATAATAAAAAATATAAAAGTCAAAAAAATATAAATCTTTTTTCTAAAATTTTCTTTTGTCTTATATTTTGTAAAAATATTATTTTTACACTTGTAGGCCTTTTATTTCTTAAATTTTACGTTTTGTCTTGCGCTCCAGCGCCATTTTTGTAAATAACGCTCGTTTTAGTTTTAAGTTACGTTTTTAAATAATTTGAGTCTACGTTTTAGTTAAGATAGTTTATTTGAGTGATTTTATTTTATATTTCATAAACGTTCATCATTGTAAATATAGTGATAGCGTTTATTTAATATCTTTTATCTTTTTACCTTTTTTAATTTGCATTTAAGTCGCTAAGACATGCAAATCCCTACTATAGTTATAATCGTTTTTAGGTTTCTGATTGCACGTTTTTATTGACATAGCTGTGACAGAGCTATTACTATTCACATTCAGTGTTAGTCAATCAGATTCCTGTTTTTGTACATTCTATATCATTTCAGCATTCACAAGTCATTGTATGTGGAACATCTTGCCTCACCAGGACATAAACGATCCAAGGATATTTTTAATCCTTGGTAAACTTGCATTTTCTCCCGGGCTGTCGAGCTTTTAGAATCAGCCATTCCCAAGTGGCTGGGAAATAAAGTTAGTTGGTTCGGGAGAGATCAAATTTTGTTTAAAAGTCAAGGCCGAGCATCAAAAACCGTATGGGAAGGTTCAACCATTGGAGATTCCGGTTTGGAAGTGTGAAAAGATCACTATGGATTTTGTTACTAAGTTACCAAGGACGACAAAGAAACATGATGCAATTTGGGTTATAGTAGATCGCTTGACAAAAATTGCTTACTTTATCCCAATACGAGAAGACATGCCCGTTCTTAAACTAGAAAAGATTTATGTCACTGAAATTGTTGCACGTCATGGAGTTCCCGTTTCTATTGTCTTAGATAGAGATGGATGCTTAACGTCTAATTTTTGGCAAAGTTTCCAAGATGAGTTAGGAACGAGGTTACACATGAGTACGACTTTTCATCCTCAAATGAACGGACAAAGTGAACGGACAATAACCTTAGAAGACATGTTACGAGCTTGTGCAATAGACTTTGGAGGCAATTGGGACGATCATTCACCTATGGTAGAATTTTCTTACAATAATAGTTATTATGCAAGCATCAAAATGCCTCCATGCGAGATGCTATATGGAAGAATATGTCGAACATCGGTATGTTGGGAATCAGTAGGAATTAGAGAACTAGCAAGCACGGATATCATTTTGGAGACGACTGAGAAGATAGAAACAACTCGAGAGAGATTAAAGGCAGCACAAGATAGGTGGAAAAGCTACGCCAATAATAGGAGGAGACCAATCGAGTTAATGTGGGAGATTTCATAATTTTGAAGGTCTCGCCATGGAAAGGTGTATTTCGGTTTAGGAACAAAGGGAAACTTAATCCAAGGTTTATAGGACCATTTAAGATATTGAAGCGTATTGGAGAAGTAGCATACGTATTAGAACTACCCGAAGAAATGAGTGGTATACACAATACATTTCATGTATCTTACTTGAGAAAGTGTCTAGCCTACAAAACTAGTGTGATCACTTTGGGCGATATCGAGACCGACCCAAATTTAACCTTTCAAGAAGAACCGGAGGCAAGTCTAGGAAGGAAAATAAGACAACTTCGCAACAAATAAATACTATTAGTAAAAGTACAATGGAAACATCACAAGGGTACAAGTGTTAGATAGGAACCGGAGAAAAAGATGAGGAATAAATACCCACACTTATTTCAAAGGTAGATTTCGGGGACGAAATCTCATTTAAGGGGGCAGAGGGAGAATTATTACACCCGTAACCTGATAACGTACTATTTATAATAAAGGTGATAGTATTACATTGTTTAGATTATGTTATTAGAGTAAATGGTAAAGTTGCAGATTAGAAACTAGTAAATAACAAGTTTTATTAAGTAGTGCGGCAAAAGTAGGAGTAATGAGAATTGAGGGGCTAGTGTTGCTAAGTGTCCAAAGTTAATTAATTAAATGTCTAGTTACTAGTAAATAGGAGAGAAATCCAGAAACTTTGTATGTGTGTGTGTGTGAGCATGAATGCTTCAAGCAGAAGAAAAAGGAGGGAATAACCAATTTTGGTGTACTTGTGATTTTTACCAAATAATTGTGTCAAGAATTAAGCCCTAGACACTCTAATTCTTCTAAAACATCTCAAGTAAGTGAATTGATGATTTTGTAATTAGGTTTCATGGAATTGAATTGAGAAAATTGATTAGAGATTTATAATTTATTATATTAATGTTGAATTAGGTGCTAATTAGGGTTAATCCCTTTATGGGAAACAATTAAAGATAAAGCCTTGAATTCTCAAGTAGTGAGCTAGTGAATTATTGAGGTAAGTATATTGACTAAGCTTGTTAATGTTTCATAATTTCAATGTATATTGAATTATGATGTGTAATGACGTAATGATCAAGGAATTATTAATGTTAAAGTAGCTTGGATCCAATGCTAGAAAGTGTGTAATGTTAGCATAATTATTTATGCTTGATAAAGGTATTTTAATGTTATGAATGTATTCCTTGATATGCTCATGGATTTAATGAATGTTTTGTAGGTGCAAGTGTTGAAGTTAGAGGTAAGGAGAAGGTCTAGTTATTAGCTTGTTGGAAGCTTAGTAGTTTGTGGACGGTAAGTAGAAGACTCATCTCGTGACCAAGCCGTTAAAGTTGGAAGCCCCCAAAGAGTCAAGTGTTTTGGTATAATTCTCGTCTTTTGGGTCGTTTCGTGTCAAGGTCACATGCATAGTTTGGATGAATTAGTCTTGAATTTAGTAGTTGTTATAAAGTTAGTTTGATGATTTTTTGGTCAAGGTTTAAGGGTAATGAGATGTTTGGCTATATGTCATTTTTACCCATTTTGACCCATTGGTATGTGTTGGGAATTTAGCAAAGACAGTTTGTACTGCCAAGATTAATGGTTAGTACTAGTAGCCTTAACTGTGGACTGCAAAGGAATATAACTAGTTGTACAAACTGCTAGTACATTTAGTTAGTATTGCTTATAAGATTTTGTATAGTCGGTTAGATAATATAGAAAAGATCCTATAATATGTATCTTGTGTAGAAAGTTATTGTAACCCTAGTAGGACTCCTTAGCCTATAAAAGGAGGTCCTATGTTAGATTTAGAGTACGAGTTATTCTAGAGTCGATCACTTCAAGGTTTTGTAACCCTAATACTTTTGAGTATTCGTATAATATATTGAGGTGTTTTGTGAGAAACAAAATGTGTTTAAGTATTCTCTTAGTCATTAAACATTAGATTCTGCATATTGTTTAATCTTGAGATTCAAGACAGCTTGCTATATTATTGTTTGTGTTAGACTTATCTAACTCAATCAACTTGATCAATTGCTCAACTAGGATCAACAAATGGTGTCAGAGCTTGTGATCTAGAAGCTGTGATATAAGAGAATTTGTGTTCAAACTACTACTAAATTCATGGAAGATTCAACATACATGGTTACTGCATCAAAGGTGCCCATGCTGAAGTCATGAGAGTATGAATTTTGGAGGTTGAGAATGCAGCAGTACCTTAAGATGTTGGATTACTCTATGTGGGAAATCTTTCTGAATGGTGATTCTCTACCTGCTAAGGGTGCTGATGGGAAGGATCTACCCATCAAAACTAATGAAGACAAAGCTCAGAGAAGATTGGAGATCAAGACTCATAGTATCCTTCTGATGGGATTACCTAATGAGTATCAATTGAGCTTCTGTGAGAATGAAGATGCCAAGTCTCTGTGGGATGCTATTGAACAAATGTTTGGTGGGAATGATGCGACAAAGAAATCAAGGAAGAATCTTTTGAAGCATCAGTTTGAAAACTTTGCTGCTCTAAGTAATAAAGGTAGTGATCAGACTCGTGACAGATTGCAGAAACTTGTGAGTCAACTGGCACTCATGAAAGCTGCAATTCCTCAAGAAGATGTGAATCCCAGGTTCCTAAGATGTCTAGCACCTGAATGGAGCATGCATATTGTGGTCTGGAGGAACAAAGAAGGTCTTGACAAGCTGACCTTAGATGATTTATACAATAATCTCAAAGTGTACGAATCAGAAGTGAAGGGAACATCCAGTTCAACCCCTGGCATACAAAACCTAGCATTTGTGTCCTCAAAAGGGTCAGACAGTCATCAGGAAACTCATTCGACTGCTTGTGGAGTTTAAACTGCTATCACAACAGTTTCTATTGCTAGTGATAACATAAGCAATGCTGCTATTTGTGCTTTCTTGGCTGATCTTACTACCAGTACACATGTAGTAAATCAGGATTTGGAGCAGATTGACCCTGATGATCTGGAAGATATTGATATTAAGTGGCAGATGGCTATGTTGACTATGATGGCAAGAAGATTTTTGAAGAAGAATGGAAGGGAGCTCAAGTTCAAGGCACAAAGAACTGCAGGATTTGATAAATCCAAGATTGAGTGCTACAACTGTCAAAGGAAGATACACTTTGCCAGAGAGTGTAGGGCTCCTAAGAAGATTGGTGACACTCCAAGGAGAATTCCTATTGAAGATGCTAAGACCACTACAGATTTGGTATCATGTGATGGTCTAGGTGAGTATGACTTGAGTGATCAGACTGAAAATGGACCCAATTTTGCTTTGATGGCCTATGCTTCTTCATCATCTGGCTCTGACTCTGAGGTATCTAATGAATCTGGTTATTCTTATAAATCATGTGTAGATACTTTAGAAGAGCTTAAGGATAGGAATGAGTGTTTAAGAGATGAAGTAGAGAAACTGAAATTAGATAACTTAAGATATAAAGTTGGTCTAAAATTAGTTAAAGAAAAACTAGAATATCTTAATCAGAATAAACTAGAATATATTGATAAGATAGCTTTTCTAGAGGGTCATATTTTTAAGAAAGACTGTGAAATTAATTTTCTCAATAAAAAACTTGTAGAATCTTCACAAGAAAAAGATGTTGACTTAGCTAAAAAAGAAAAACATATAGTCACAGTAGATAAACTACAGTTTGCATCTGATCTTGTGAACAAGTCTATTGAGAGTCATTTAATGAGAACAGGTAATGGCTTAGGATACAATGAAGTATCTCCTCCACGTTTGAGTGCTTATGCCCCCTCCCCCCCAAGAAAGAAATCTCCTTTATAGGAGAAGTAGAAAGCACTACTATAGGAGAGTCCAGTAAGAATAGCCATGACATACCTAAAGTTGAAACACAGTCATCTGATGCCCCAATTATTGAAGAATGGACATCAGACAGTGATGAGGAAAAGTTTGAGTCAACACCTAAGCATGTTAAGGTAGATAGACCAAAAACTGTTAAACAGGTTAAGTTCGTGAAACCTGAGTTTGGAAAACAAATCTCTAGGAAGAAAGTTAAATATAATGAGGAACCTAGAGAGATGCCTAAAAGGCACAACAATAAGCCAAGAGGTAATTGTTGGGAATTATATTTTGTAAAATAGCTTAAGTATGTTTAAGTCTGTTAGAGTTAATTCTGGTAGAGTTAGTAGTTAAGTCTGGTAGACCAGACTTAAGTCTTTTAGTAGTTAAGTCTGCCAGTACTAAAGATGTTGATTCTGGCAGAACAATGTGTCGTTGGTTAAGTCTGTTTAGATATGAACGTATAGAGATATCTTAGGAGAAGATATCTTTACCCTTCTACAAGTTTGTTAGATAATTAGGGTTTCCTTGGTGTATAAAAGGATTCCTAAGGTGTTAGGTTAATGTACGAGTTGTATGCATTAGCCCTTGAGCAAGTTAATAGAAAATACGAAGTTAGTAATTCTTGTGTTCTTCATACTTGTGTATTAAGATTCCGCATTAACACATTAAGCAATTGCAAAGAGTTCTTCATATAGTAAATTGAATTTATTCAAGTTAACTATTAGTCATTCAAGGCTACTTAGATCCATAAACTTTTGGACCTACAAGTGGTATCAGAGCCTGTTGAAGGACTCTGAATTGAAGAAACAAAACACACCAAGAACACTCATCTCATCTCTCTTAAAAAAACCTTAAGAATGTCTCTCCATGATAACTTCTCAAATCATCATAGTGATGAAGAAGGCTCTGAGCAGGAAATTAAAGCATCAGAAGTAGGATCTCAGAAACAACAAAAGAAACAGGAATAACAACAACTACCTACAATAACAACTATCTCCAACCTCAAACTTCCTATTCTGAAAAAGGAAGAATAAGACATCTGGGCCATGGAGATGGAACAGTATCTGGAATATGTAGATTATGAGGTCTGGAAAGTGATCTAGAATGGAAATTCAAAGAAGAGAATTTCCAATGGCAAAGATGACACAATCAAGATCCTTCCACCAGCTACAACTGCAGAGATACTTGCTGAGGAGAAAGAAAGAAAGGCAAGAATTTTCCTAAAGATGTCCATACCAAAGGAACATCTGAGAAGGTTCCACAATTTAGATGATGCTAGGGAAATATGGGAGGCTATTAGGACAAGATTTGGAGGAAATGCCAACTCTAAGAAAATGCAAAAAGCTGTTTATAAACAACAGTTTGAGGCATTTACCATTAGCAATTCTGAAGGCCTGGAGAAAGGCTATGAAAGGTTCCAACTATTCCTATCACAGTTGGAAGTACATGAATCTGAAATGTCTAATAAAGATGCAAATATGAAGTTTCTCAAATCATTGCCCAATGAATGGTCAAATTTAGCAATGATCATAAGAAATAAAGAAGATATTGACACCTTGTCAATAGATGACTTGTATAATAATCTTAGAGTTTATGAACCAGACATCAAGGGAAATTCAAAAGCTCCTTCAAGTGACAACAATGTTGCCTTTGTCTCTCATGGCAGAAACACTAAAACCAGAGTTAAGTTTGGTAGTGGTTTTAGTTCTGGTAGCTATACAGTTAGTACTGGTGTAAAGAAAAAGGATGAGGCTGCTGGTTTTGCTGATAAGATCATTTACTCTCTATTTTCAAATCAATTTGAGAACATTCTAAATGAAGAATTGGATCAGATTGAAGATGAGCATATGAAGGAAATGGATATCAACTGGCAGTGCGCCATGATTGCATTAAGGATGAGAAAATTCTTCAAGAATACTGGTAGGCAAGTGCACTTTGATGGAAAGAGAGCAGTAGGATTTGACAAGTCAAAGCTGAAGTGCTACAGGTGTCAAGAGATGGGAGTGTACTGTAAAAGAGGCTAATGAAGAGAAGAAAAGGGATTCCTTCTATCCTAGGCATGCTGAGAAGGAAGACAAGAATCAGACATGGCTGCTAACTTTGGAAGCTGGTGTGGTTAACTGGGAAGAGCATTTTACAGAGGGGACAGAAGTCAAACATGCTCTCATGGCCATAAGCTCCAACAGTGAGGTAACTTGATGCTCAAAAATATGTACTGATTCATACAATAAATTGCAGTCCCTTTATGATGAATAGATGGGTCAAATGGGTGATCAAGAAGTTAAATTACTTGCTTATGAAAGTGCTGTTAAAACATTAGAAAAACAAGTAAATAATCTTCAAAAACAAAATGCATCTCTTAATGAAAAAAAATACCTTTCAAGGTAATGAAATATTTGAAAAGGATGAGAAACTTAGAAGATATAGGAGAATAGGAATGAAATCAGTCAAAGATAAAGAAGAGCTGCAAAAGATAGTTGAAAAATGGCAAAACAGTAACAAAAATCTGTGGAGGCTAGTAAATTCAGGAATGAGTTCTACAAGTAAAATTGGTTTAGGGTATGGGATAAAATCTGATAAAGAGGTTCTAGGATATGAGGAAGAGGTGATGGAAAATGTTTTTGTAAATTCAAAAAGTGATTTTGAAGGTAAACCTAAATATCACAGATTTTCTAAAACTAACAATTACAAGGGAGTTCCACCACCAATTAATGATGATTATACTCCTAAACCTGAGAAAGAATATGTGAGTCCTTATTTTACTATAGCAAATGGAAGAACCCTGAAACTGTTGCTTCTCAGGACTACTCGATTGAATTTACTAACTGTCATTCCAATGACAGTAAAGGATTATGTGGAAAAAGTTCTGAAAGCAGTGGCTCAGAAGATAAGAACAGTGAGTACTCTTCTAGTCAATCTAATGACAGTGAAGGACCCACTAGAAGTATCTCTTAATGTTCTCTAGAAATTAATTCTGAGCCTATAAGGATCTCTAAACCAGTTTTAAAAAGTGAACCTTTTGTGTCTAAACCTGAAACAGTTAAACCTAGTGTGTCTCTATCTAAGCTAAAATCAGATTCACCTAGCTTTGTTCCTCTAAGAACAACTCCTAGGCAGAAAATAGAGATACATAGCACTAATAAGGTTAACTGGAATGCTAGAATGGAAAAGGAGTTAAGTGCAGGTTACTCCTTTGATGTTAAAAGGTGTTTTGTCTGCAATAGCTTAAGCCATCTGATTAGATATTGTGACTTCTATGAAAAGAAAATGGCTAGAGAAGCTGAGGAAAGAAGGAAAAAGGCTGTAAACACTGGGAATGGGGTAAATAAACCAGTGTGGAATAATGTGAACAGGATTATCCATGCTAATAAGTTTGTTACTAGACCAATACATGTTAATACTGGTAGTACTTATGTTAATTCTGTTAGACCAAGGGTGGGTACTGGTGGTCAATTTAGTTCTGGTAGGCAAAATGTTAATACTAGTAATATATTTAGAGTTAATACTGGTCATGTTAAACCTGGCCAAACTAAAGTTAATTCTGGGTATAAATCTCAACCTACCAGTACATCACCCAGTCCTAAGTTTAGAAAACCACAGGTGAACCAATTCAATCAAAGACTTCATTATGGTTCTCATTCACCTGTGAGAAGACCCATGTCTCAAAATGCAGCTCAAATATTTCAATCTTATGCTGCAAGGGGTACTTGGGGGACTGCTGTTAAGCCTTTGGCAGGTTATACTTGGAGACAGACCAAACCAAAATTCAAGTATAATAGTGGACTAGTTTCTTTTAATGCTGACAAATCTAAAGGTCCACAAGGCAGACCCAAGCCTCTACAGGCCTGGGTCCCCAAGAGAAACTAATTTCTCTTTTCTATGCAAGAACATCTTTATTTGATTATGAGCAATACATGAATCTTTAACAGTGGATGTTCTGGGCAGATGGATGGTAACAAGGATCACTTGGAGAAGCTTGAGGAAGTCCAAGGAGTTATTGTTACCGTTGGAGGCAGCATAGGCTAACCTATGCATAGTTAGACTTTTATGAAAGTATTATGAACAATTGTGTGGTGTGATTTGGTGGTTTTGTGGACATCTTTTGATTTCTGTGTTTGATACAATATCTTTGGTATGCTTGAACAAGTTTATTTGGTTTCTTAATGGATTAATTCTGGTGGTTTTGAGTTAATTCTGCTTGTTGTCCTGCATATTGTATTTATGTTGGTTTTAGACTAATTTTTCAGGGAAATGCACTATCTATCAAAGATAGGGGAGGTATGAAAGCTATACTGATGGAAGTGCTACCATTCAGAGTTAAAAATGGTGATGTCACCCTTAAGTCTGGTTGACTATTTTAAGTCTGATAGTGCAAAAATATTATGTGTTAGTCAATATTTTAAGTCTGGTTGATTGCTCTGTTTGAGGGGAGGAATAAGGCTAAGGGGAGGCTTATTGTTTAAAGGAGGCTTAGTATTATACATCTTTGTAAAAATTTGTATATTGTGCACTTTTTGTCCACTAATATTTTTGCAGATATTGGAGAAACAATCAGTAATGAAAAGAAGAAATGAAAATATATTCATTAAAGGCTGCATCCTAAGATGCAGCAGTACAAAAGAAGGCTTCATTACATCAGATCAACACAACACAACAGAAAAACTCCTACACCGACTAGCCCATAGCTCTCTTCCCTTTTCCACTGATGACAGGCATGCTCTGCTTTCCTCTCTTCCCTATTACCTCCTAAGCACGACGACTGGGAAGGCCAAGCACCTGTTCCCTCTTCCCTAGTGTTGGGTTGGAGGGAGTTGGCCTCTGTCTAGAGGTAGCTACCACCAAAGCTTTAGATGTTCCTACTGCTTCCTCATCATTAGTGTAATCATAGCAGGAGACATAGTTGGGCATGGACTTCAACTCATAATCTGAGCTTGAGTCATCCACATATGGTGGAGGTGTAGGCAGTTCATCAGATGGAACACCCGCAGCTGCTGGTGTTGGATTTGGGTTCATAAAGGTTAAAGTATTGTGATGAGGAGGAAAGTACTTCCTCCATGCATCATTAGATGATGAACTAGATGATGAATCAGATGAAATTTCAATAATATCAGGGTTACTCATTGTATTTGGAGGATTTGTAGGAAACTGAGAAATTTAAAGGTGTGTGATGAGTTTGGTTTGTGATTCGAAGGCCCTTTTATAAGCAAAGTCCACTCAAATATCTTCACCAGCAAAATTAAGTAACTTTTTAGTTGGTGGAGGAGTAAATATTGAAGATATTTTTACTGAAGAGGGTTGACCATAAGAAGATATTTTACAGGGATTTTTTAATCCAATTTTAGTTTTGGTCATTAATACTGGTGGATTCATGGTTAAGTATGGCTATTAATACTGGTGGTTAAATCTGTTACCATATTTTATGGGGTAACGATTATCTTTCTATACTTTGAACTTATTCTCTTTCCAAAGATAATTGAAACCCTACCAGTATATATATACTCCTTATAGCTCTTTTTTCTCATACGGGTTATAAAACAGAGTCAGTCGTAATCATCCGTATTCTTTGTATCATCATGGTTTTGCACCATGGTGTGCTAAGAACGGTGTGCAGATTAATAATGTCTTGGAGTTGTGTGCTACTTTGTCTTCTCGAATTTCAGTCTTGGAACAAGATCTTGCTTCGACAAAACAGGTTTTGGGAGCTAAGGTGAATCAATTGGAAGAAGACATCTAGAACTTACAGGCTAGACAAGGTATTCTTGATGAATCGACTCAATCTCAAGAGTCTGTGAATAATCTTCATGATCTTGAAAATTCTTCCAAATAGAGGAGGAAATCAAAGTTACATCTAAAGAAAGTGATGGTTAAGAATCTTGATGCAATAGTCAATTGGGAGATTTATTGGGGTCAATTTGGAAAAGCTTGAAAGGTAATCAGATACAGTGGAGAGTTTTCTATCCACAATCATCTTAAAGATTTGATAAAATCTTATAATCGACAAGAGTTGGACACTTTGTGGAGTCTGGTTCAACAAAAGCTCAAGATTGCTAAAAAGTCAGATGTTAAAGAGTAAGAACTTTATACAGAACTTCAAAGACTATATGAACCAGATCATACAGATGTATAATGGAATTTTCCATGTCAAGATTCCTGTATGTCATGGAAATTTTATGATAAGTGTGATGTTCATCATTTGTCCACAAGAAGTGGAGTTGATCTGTTCATGTTGGCAGAGGTAGAGTATCCATTGTGTGCTGAAGTGCTTCAAGTAATGTTACTCTCAAAGCTTCAGTATGAAAAGAATCTGTGGCTGCTGAAAAGCTCATCAAAAGGATATGTGATCAATTGTTGGCCAGAATAGTTGATCATATTGAAGAAGAAACAACAGTCAAAAGGAGACGAATGAGGTAAAATTGTTTGAAAGAATTTTAGTTAAATAAAATAAAATAAATAAAATAAAATAAAATAAAAATTTTCGTATGGTGTTCAACTCACCATATCTGTGTGGATGAAGAGTTGGCTAGCCACAAGATCATGGCTTGTGGTAAAGGTTGTGGAAAACCAGGACTAGTCCAAAAGGGTACAACTTTTGGTAAAGACTTAACAAATCTGTTGATAGCTGCTGGTTTGCTAAAAATCAGATGGTTATCAATGTACCATGGTCTTATACACCAAAACATTGGCTTCTCCAATAGTGGTGGCTAATTGGTAAAAAGACATCATATCCATTAAATTTTCTATGATTCACCTCTCACAGAAGTTTACACATCTGGAAGTGATGAGAATAGTATGAAACTTTCATGTTTTGATGTACAAATAGTCATAGTTGCTAAAAAGACTAAGGAGTGCTAAATGTTTGCTGAGATGATGCTGTACAGACCATATAATGAAGACAATATCAAGGATGCAGTTTATAGATAATTCCAAGATACTCAGGAGTTAAAAAGAACTTGAAGTTCACAAGTGAAGATCAAGTTACGGGAGGATTGTTGGAATTATATTTTGTAAAACAACTTAGGTATGTTTAAGTATGTTAGAGTTAATTCTGGTAGAGTTAGTAGTTAAGTCTGGTAGACCAGACATAAGTCTGTTAGTAGTTAAGTCTGCCAGTACTAAAGATGTTAAGTCTGGCAAACGAATGTGTCGTTGGTTAAGTCTGTTTATGTCCAAAACAGAATAGTTATTAGAGTTATATTAGGAATAGATATGAACGTGTAGAGATATCTTAGGAGAAGATATCTTTACCCTTCTACAAGTTTGTTAGATAATTAGGGTTTCCTTGGTGTATAAAAGGATTCCTAAGGTGTTAGGTTAATGTACGAGTTGTATGCATTAGCCTTTGAGCAAGTTAATAGAAAATACAAAGTTAGTAATTCTTGTGTTCTTCATACTTGTGTGTTAAGATTCAGCATTAACACATTAAGCAATTTCAAAGAGTTCTTCATATAGTAAATTGAATTTATTCAATTTTACTATTAGTCATTCAAGGCTACTTAGATTAAGAAACTTTTGGACCTACAGTAACCAAAGAAATTGGAACAACCTAATAACTCAAAGATTAGGTAATGATTGAAAATTGGTTAACAAGGCTTGTTATAATTATGGTAGTTTTAAGCACTTATAGGAAAATTGTTTTTACTACAAGAAAACCACAAAGAACCATAACAGCAGGGTGAATAATAAAAAGTTTTCAAAACAAACTCACCCTCATAACAAGAAAATGGTTCCAAGGACAGTACTGATGAGAACTGGTTCTACTAGATCCATTACTACTGTTCTTCCAAATAAGCAAAGGTCTTTTAAAAAACGAACAGATCTTTGTACTGCTAAGGCAAAAGCAGTTTCTACTGTTGAGTCAAAAGTGATAACAGACATTGTATTGGGCAACCATTTTTATGTTGGAAAAGCCTCAGCTTGCTGGGTCTGGAAACCAAAAATAAAGGTTTTAGATCATGTTTCCAGAAACAGCAGTGCATCAATGGACTTAAAATGATTTGACTATGTTGATGCACAAGGCAGACCCAAGCCAGTAATGGCTTGGGTCCCCAAGAGAAACTGATTCTCTTCTTTTATGTGCAGGGCAATTTACAGGTGGAGCTAAAGGATAAAGCAATTTTTGGTAGTGGTTGCTCTGGACATATGACTGGTGACATGTCCAATTTGGAGGATTTTGAAGCTATAGATGGTGAATATGTTGCTTTTGGGAATGACCCCAAAGGAGGGAAGATTGTTGGCATAGGTACAATAAAAACAGGGAAATTGGATTTTGAAAAAGTGTATCTTGTAAATGGACTTAAGTTCAACCTCTTTAGTGTCTCACAAATGTGTGACAAAAAGAATTATGTTCTTTTTACCAACACTGAATGTCTTGTCCTTTCTCCTAATTATAAGATGCCTGATGACAAATTTGTGCTTCTTAGAATCCCTAGAACAGACAACATATACAGTGTTGACATAAAGAACATAATTCCCAAAAGAGTTTTAACTTGTCTATTTGCAAAAGCCACTGTTGATGAATCCAAGCTTTGGCATAGGAGACTTGGTCACCTTAATTTCAAAACAATGAATAAATTGGTAAAAGGAAACCTTGTTAGAGGGTTACCCTCAAAAGTTTTTGAAAATCCTGAAACCTGTGTTGCATGTCAGATAGGGAAACAACACAGAACTTCTTGTAAGCCCAAAGTTGTAAACACTATTTCTGAGCCCCTTTATATGCTGCATATGGATCTGTTTGGGCAAACCTTTGTGAGAAGTTTAAATAAGAAAATGTACTGCTTAGTGGTCACTGATGATTACACTAGATTCACTTGGGATTTCTTTCTAGGAACTAAGGATGAAACATCAGAAATCCTTAAGGCTTTTATTGTTAGGATAGAAAAATTAGTAAATCACAAAGTAAAGATAATCAAATGTGAAAATGGAACTGAATTTAAGAATAGTGTGATGAATCAATTCTGTGTGGAAAAAGGTATTGTAAGACAGTTTAGTGTAGCTAGAACTCCTCAACAAAATGGTGTGGCTGAGAGGATAAATATGACATTAATTGAGGCTGCAAGGACTATGTTATCTAAATCCAAATTACCTACTACTTTTTGGGCTGAAGCAGTTAGTACTGCTTGCTTTGTGTAAAATAAGAGTAAAGTAGTTAAGCCTCGTAACAAGACCCCTTATGAACTTTTGCATGGTAGGAAGCCCGTGATAGACTTTTTAAAACCATTTGGGTGTCATGTTACTATCTTAAATACCATAGACCCCCTAGGAAAATTTGATGAAAAGGAAGACAAAGGGTTCTTTGTTGGGTACTCTACAAATAGCAAGGCCTTTAGGGTGTTCAACAGTAGAACTAGGCATGTGGAAGAGAACTTGCATGTTAGGTTTAGTGAGAGTTCACCTAATATTGCAGGAAGTGGACCTGACTGGTTCTTTGACATTGATTCTTTAACCAGAGCTATGAATTATGAGCCAGTGTCTATAGGTACAACTAATAAGTCTGCAAGTATACAAGGAAGTTCAAATGTAGGTACACAAGACAAGAAGGATGGATCTGCAGAGGAATTTGTGCTGGTTGAAAATTAGAAGGTGGACAAGCTTCTCAAGCCCAAAGTGTTGAAGAAAAAGAGCCAAGAAGATGATCCTTTGGAAAGTGGGGTAAAGGGTGATACAGAAGGTGGGGCTAAACCTTCTAATGTGCATAAGGTGGTTACTGAAGGACCACAATTTGATGATGAAGTTCAGGATAATCCATCAGCAAATTGTGCAAAGGGAGGAAGGAAAACTGGCACTAGTCCACCAGTTCCTACTGATACGTTTGTCATTAGCTCACCAGTTGCTACTGATAAGCCAATCTTAAGGCCATCAGTTTCTACTGCTAAGCCTAACAATTCTCCATATCCAAGGTTTCCCACAGTGGACAAAGATGGGAAGTCCTATGGTGATGCTGATTATCCAAATGATCCAAATATGCGTGGTTTAGAGCATATTTATGAAGATACTGATGATGAGGTTGTGGATGGTTTTAATATAGAGGCTGATCTGCATAATATGGAGTCTTCTTATGCTACCAGTCCTACACACACTACAAGAATTCACAAAGATCATCCAAAATATCAAATTCTTGGAGATTCTCAGTCTGCTGTTCAAACAAGAAGTAAACTTAAAGGATTGAAGAATCAAGGGTTATTTTCTCAAACCCTTCATCAGAGGAATAGCCACAAAGATCTGCAAAATTGCATATTTGCTTGTTTTCTGTCACAAATGGAACCCAAGAATGCTTGTAAGCCATTACAAGATTCAAGCTGGGTGGAAGTTATGCAGGAGGAGTTGTTACAATTCAAGCTTCAGGAAGTTTAGACCTTGGTAGATTTGCCTAGTGGGAAGAAGGCAATAGGGACAAAATGGGTATTCAGAGGCAAGAGAGATGAAAGAGGCATTGTGGTCAGAAACAATGCAAGGTTAGTGGTCAGGGGTACACTCAAGAAAAAGGCATAGATTATGAAGAAGTGTTTGCACCAGTGGCAAGAATAGAAGCTATCAGACTGTTCTTGGCTTATGCTTCATACAAGAATTTCACAGTGTATCAGATGGATGTGAAAAGTGCTTTTCTATATGGGACTATTGAAGAAGAGGTATATGTCTTTCAACCCCTGGTTTTGTAGATCCTAAATTTCTAGATAAATTTTACAATGTGGAGAAGGCACTGTATGGATTACATCAAGCTCCCAGAGCTTGGTATGACACCTTATCCAAATATATGTTGACCAATGGGTTTGTCAGAGGAATAATTGACAAAACCTTGTTCATAAAAAGGACAAAAAGTAACATCTTACTGGTTCAAGTTTATGTAGATGACATTATTTTTGGTTCAACAAATAAGGTGTTATGTGATGAGTTTGAGAAGTTAATGCACAACATGTTCCAAATGAGTTCCATGGGTGAACTGACTTTCTTCCTGGGCCTTCAAGTCAAGCAGAAAAATGAAGGCATCTTTATTAGTCAGGAGAAGTATGTGACTCATATCTTGAAGAAGTTTGGGTTTAATGATGTGAAGCCTGCTAAGACTACTATGGATCAAAACAAGCCTCTGGTTAAAGATGAACATGGTGAAGAGGTTGATGTACATCTCTACAGGTCCATGATTGTGTCTTTGATGTATTTAACTGCCTCAAGACCAGACATTATGTTTGTTGTGTGTGCCTATGCTAGATTTCAAGTGTCTCCCAAAATGTCTCACTTGAATGCTGTAAAGAGAATTTTTAGATACTTAAGAAGTCAACCTAGGTTGGGTCTTTGATATCCTAAGGATTAACCCTTTGATATGGTGGCATACTCAAATAGTGATTATACTGGAGCATGTTTGGATATGAAATCAACTACTAGAGGATGCCAGTATCTTGGATATAGGTTGATTTAATGGCAGTGTAAGAAACAGATAGTAGTGGCGAATTCTACTACTGAAGCAGAGTACATTGCTGCTTCAAGTTGTTGTGGTCAAGTGCTATGGATTCAAAATCAATTACTTGACTATGGGTACAATTTCATGAAAACCAAGCTTTATATTGACAATAGCAGTACAATGTGCATTATTAAAAATCCTGTTTTTCATTCAAAAACAAAACATATTGAGATAAAACATCATTTTTGTGGAAAACTAGAAGGGGGGATTGAATAGTTTTACCAATTTAAAACTTCCTTTTAAATATTTAGATCGACTTATGTCAATCTATTTGGTTGTTTATGTTAGACATTGATAGATAGATATATAAATGTGTAATGGAAGATAAAGAGTAAGAAGCACATCACCACGACACAAGTTATTTATGGTTCGGCTACAAGGACACCTTCCTTGCCATACTCCACTCCCCGAGTCACCTACTCGAGAGTTCGTAAGCACTACACCAAACTCCTTATGGCGGAGAAGCCTTCACAACGTCGCTTAACCTTTTTCCGGTACAAAGCTAAATACCGAGTTCTTCCACACCAAGGCGAACTACACCTAACACAACATCGCCTACCCTTTATACGGTGCTAGGCTAACCACCGAGTTCTTTCACACCTTTGGAGAACTAATCCTTCACAACGTCGCCTACCCTTTATTAGGTACTAGGCTAAGCACCTAGTTCCATTACCATGGAGGAACTACTACCCTTCACAACACAACACCTAATATCAAGGAGATCTACTCCTTGTTACAATATCATCAAGGATATCACCATCCTTGGAAACAAACAACTACTTATAAGTATAACGATGCACCTCATCAATTATACGACCTAAGCATTCTTCCCAAATGCTACTTGATTAGATTCATCGGCATCCTTCACTAATTCCTTTGACACAACGCTTGGCACCCTTCACTAATGCCTTCGTCTTGACACCTTTAGCATTCTTCACTAATGCTTTGACACGGATGATGAGCACCTTTCACTAATGCTTTCATCTTGACACTTTCGGCATTCTTCACTAATGCCTTCAACCCAACATCTATGGAGAAAGGTAGATCTATCAACAAGAGAACCTTCGTTGTCTTGATGATGACGAAGCATGGCAACTCATGGACTTGAGCTTGCACGTCTTCAAGATGTGGTGATCTTTCCTTTAAGAGGAACCTAGAAGATCACACAAAAACAAAAGAGAAAAGCTACATAGATCTCTTGGATCTGAGGTTAGAGGGTTAGAATACTTGGGGGAAGTATGTGTGTAAAGGGATGAATAGAAAGGAAGAAATGGCTCTCTATTTATAGAGAAAATTCTCTACTGTTCCCCGGATCCCACGGATCCCTTCCACTTGGGATCCGGCTAGCACAACGCCAGGGATCCGTGGAACGCTCCTCTTTGCCCATGGGTATTTTTGGTTATGGGTCATGGGTTATGGGTTGATCCATGATTTTCTTTCTAGATACAATGTATCTTAAGGATACAATGAACTTGGTCAAGTGGTATATATAAAACCATGGGTTATGGGTCAATACCATTTGCTAGTATTAAGGGTAAAATGAACTTAGTCAAGTGGTATATATATAAAACCATGGGTTATGGGTCAATACCATTTGCTAGTATTAAGAGTACAATGAACTTAGTCAAGTGGTATATATAAAACCATGGGTTATGGGTCAATACCATTTGCTAATTTTTACCCATTTAGTGTATACTTGTTTTTACCCAACTACATTCAATGTATTTGGTCAATGGGTCAAATACTTAAGTTTCTACCCATTTACATTACCCAATATACTACATACTAGTTATGTGTATATTTGCCCAAATATGTAAACACTAGTTGTTGTACATATGTAATACTAAATCATAAAATCAATTATACTTGTTTTAGTGTTTTATGTGAAAATGTGAATATGTTAGAAACTATTAGTTCAAACCATTTACGTATTTTATTTGTTTCGTTAATATGAATTTACGTTTGTTATCGACAAAACATTAGAAGATCGTAAAATATAAATAAACGTTTTTACGGCTTATTTGTATTAACAATCTCCCCCTTTTTGTTGATGACAAAACATAAAATTATTTTAAGGAAAACCTAAAATTCGTAAAAGTTTAAATTTGTAGTTTTTACTTTCTTCTCCCCCTTTTTGTCGAAACAAAAAGAGCTTCAAAAGGAAACTAACACATTGTTTTTAGGAAAAACATGTGAAAGAAAAAATATTTAGAGAAAGTAACGGGAACGGATCTCGTCTTTACTCCCCCTTGACGAGTCCATCCCTATGTAAGGGCGTCAAGAAAGTAATACTAAGCTAGTTTGTTTGCAACTAAGTTTTGCAAAATATTTCGTCTAAGTGACGAATGTGCTCCCCCTTGATGATTGCAATTTTGCAAAGGGATGTCGAGAAATGTATTCCTAATATTGCAAGTAATTTGCAATGTATTGTTTGGACACAAAGCTCCCCTAGCTTTAGGGTGTCAAATGCTTCAAGTGTAGATTGAATAACTACAAAACAAAGGTTAGAAAACAAGTATAATGCACAATTTCCTGAATATGTGATCCAAGTTAGTAGAAAAATAGTTTTCTGTCTCACGGATCCCACGGTTCCCTCCTAGTAGGGATCCGTCTAGGCAAATAAGAGGGATCCGTCTGGCTGATGAATAAATTCAGCAAATGGTGGTATAACAAATAATGTTATCACAAAAGTGAGATATGAATACAATGTAATCATATACTCAGAAAAATAGCAAGTAGCATGTATTTTCATAAAGCTAGAGATATGATATACATGACTCTAAAAACTAAGAAAATGATCGATACATGACTTGGATGTTTTGAGGAGGTTCTACAAATGATGGTGGAGGTACATTGAGTAATGTAGGATGAGGTTCTACTAGGAATGAGGGTGGTGGTAATGGAAATTTTTCCATATGATCAAGTCCTTGGTGGTTCCTTGTTTCCAACGATGGATTAGTTGGTGATGTAGGTGGTTCCCTATTTAATGATAAGGTTAGTGAATGGGAAGTTCTCGATGGTGAATGCTCTAATGAATAGAGATTTGAGAGAGAGGCTCGGTGAAGGAGTGTAGTCCATGCTCTAGGAATGACGGTTTAGAAATTTTTCTAGAACTAGGTACGTTTGGTTTAGAGCTCGATGATCCCTTTTCTAACCTAAAAGGTTTAATGCTAATTCTTGCGGTTCTCTTGGCAATTGTTGATTGGGTTTGTTGAGGTGGGATTCTAGCACTATTATCTCTTACGGGTGATGATTCGGTGGATGGGAAATCCTAGCATTTGTGGGTTTAACTGGAGATGATTCGGTTGAGGAAATTTCGTATACAACACGATCAAGTTTCTTGGGTGGTTCTTGGGTGGATGAGTTGGCACTAGGAGCTTTCCTCATGATGAAATGATTAAGGAAAAGGTTTCTAAATGATGAGAATTATGTTGTGTTTGATGACTAAGGGATTCTAACAAGATGACTTATAAAGGAAAGGATTTAGCAAGTGCATTCAAGACTTAAGTCTCTAATATCCTTTGAAATGTGATGATTAGCATGCACAAGAGTCAACTTTAGAGTTTTACTAATCTAGGGATTTAATTAGGATGAGGTGGAGTGTTTAAGTTAGCAAGATGAGCTTGAAATGATTGTTCGAGCAAGAGTTGACATAAATCTGTCACCCGGATCCTACGGTTCCCACCAATGGGGGATCCGTCTAGGCTAATCCTAGGGATCCGGCTCTCAGCAGCTAGGACATGATAGAAGTGATGTTTGAAAGGTCTAAAGCCTATACCTTTTTGAATGTTTCAGTTTTCCTAAGTGTCTTTAAATTGAAGGGTACTTAAATGTTCAAGGGCAATGAGTGATGTAGCTAATGATTGCCTTATATGAAAGAAATTGGAACTTTCGTGAGTACCAATGAATGAACAAAGATGACACTAAAATCTTGAGAGTGTCAAATGGAGCTAAATGATCCTAGTGATCAGATAGTGACTTAGGATAATGTCTTGGAGAAAATCCTAAAGGTTTTAAGGTGAACTAGAATTTGATCCATTTCGACCAATTTTAAGGTAAGGATGATTATGATCAATTTTGCCATAATCGAAAGATTTCTAAGTCTAGATGTGAGGGATCATGTGAGAAGTAATGAGTGATCTAGAGAGCGGAAGAGTAATGAGTTTAGGTGAAACGATATATCGAAAAGCACTTTGAGTGTGATCCTATGAGGGAGTGTGAAGCTTACTAAGCTTGAGTAGGTATTAAGTTCAGCTAGAGTGAAGTAGTTTAGGAACATGGTTTGAGGTGTAAAGGATTGAAACTCTACTTCTATTTGCCCGGATCCCACGGATCCTTCACTTGAGGGATCCGGCTAGTTACAAACTAGGGATCCGGCATCTGGGACAGTTTTACTTAACAGTGAGCATTTGTTCTAAGTATCGAAATTAGAAACTAATGATCTCTACAGTAAGCATACATGTATACAAGTAAAACATACTGAGTATCATGTAGAAATAGCACATAAGCAATTAAATGAGATCTAGCTTACAGGTAACACAGAGGTTTATCAAACTTAACAAGCGCTATTTAAGAAGCTCAAAATAGATTTACGATCTAGATTAGTAAATCGTTTGTATTAACAATGGCGTACAAATTAGATGATGGTGTTCAAGACGATAGGGTTGTTTTGGCCAACGGAAGCAATGAACTATGTATAGTCATTATGGATGGTGATTAGCATACAATGAACTTCGTCCATGAAGTCATGTAGCTCTTCTCGATCAAAGCAAGATAATCGCTTGATGAGGCAAGTGGTTGTGATTAATTAAAAGAAAAAATCAATTTTACAACTTGGTTGATTAGTAATCCTAAGACAACGCAAAGTATTTCCTTTGTAAACTTACTTTAGGGAAACATGGGAGTATAGATTTCCCAAGTGAGAGAATGAATATGAGACTATTACTAGTGGTGCTCAATTACGGCTAAACACGACCATTTTTACGGGTGATTCCACATACCCAACTTCTATCAAGGAAGCAATTCAACCGTTAGGTCAAATTGAGTTTCTAGTGCCACAAGTTCTCCAGTATTCATTCTCAAGTTAGGAAAATTTATATTCCTACAATGGCCTATCGAAGAGTAACAATGATGATACTTTGCTTCGTTTAATATTATACTTGAGACAACTAAGGTGACGAAGGCGTCATGTTAAAAATAATTTTAAAAGTTGTCCATATGGTAAACAACAAAAAATGGTTGGATGAGCTAGTTCAACATATGTTGTTGGAAAGCTTTGAGTTTGGACTTTCGGATATGAACAATTATATTTGCGTTGCAAAATAATTTACTTGAATATATCGGATGAAATAATCAAGTTTTCAATCCTACTATGAAGCTTGGAGAGCGATCATGAAAAGGAAAATGGGAGAGTACATCATCAACACAAGTGTAGGTTATGATCCGATGTACATTCTTGTTGTTTTTAGAAAATGATACAAGAACAAAAGAAATCATATAAGCACATAAAACATTTATGTTGCACACATGACAAACTCAATCACAAATCCATTTAGTGTGTTATATGTTTTAAACATTTTTCAACCTATATGACTTATTTAAGTATCTAAACTAACATTTTCGACACAACTAGATGTTATCCCAAACACTCCTTCAAATAGCACATTGATTAGTAGAATATTACTAAATCGACAAACAAGAGAATGAATAGCAAGGTAAGGAAACCACATATGCTATTCAATCAAACAAGCACAAAAGCTATTTGAGATAAGCAAATAATCAAGTAATGCAAAGAAGACAATTTATCATTTAGCATAGCATACGAAAGTTCTTTTCATCGCTTTGTGTTAAATATAAACATGTATACCAAGCTTGATTAGTTTATTTTATATTTATAAATATGATCAAAACCTTAATTTCAATAGAGGACACATTGTTATTCAAAAGCGAAAACATCCGTCTCCAATTAGATCAAAAGTTTGTGCAAAAGTTATGATCGAAAAATGACTTTCTATTATTAATCAATGATTCTGTAAATTATTGTTTTGAATCAGTTTATGAAATCATTTTTAAATGAAAGTAGACTCAAATACCTTTAAAACGATAGGTGGCACGACTTCTAACGACTTACGGTTAAAAAGTTATGAATTTTTGAAATTCAGACAAAAATTGTCTTCTGTACCTACGGATCCCACGGATCCCTTGCTTGAGGGATCCGTCCAGTGTAACATGAGGGATCCGCGGATCTGACACAGAATTACAAAAATGTACGTTTTGACCCAACGAAAAGGTATAGTCTTTGTAGACTTTTTAGTGAAGTTAATTTATCCATTTTTACCTTTATTCAAGCTTGATAAACAAGATATCTAACAACAAGACTTCAAAGAAAAAAAATCACTAAAACACTTTTCATATTATGCTTATTATAAGATAGAAGCATATATCACCATTTAGTCTACAAGCAATTTAGCACGTTTTTGACAAAAAATTATAACTAAGAAAACATACCTTTGCTATATCCCCTTTTTATGGTTTTAGAAACCATAGACGCGAAATACTTCATGATCTTCTAAGATACCCAAATCCTAGTATAAAGACTTCTCAAAGGAAAATGTTAGAATGCTCTATCACTATCCAACATATGATGATTTCTAAAAACATGACTTTTTGTTTTAAGAAATTTCCTTCTTTGTAGTTTTCAAACATACACGGATCGTATCAAGTTTTCAAAGTACAATATACTTAAAAAAAACTTGGTAACGAAGCTCTGATGCCAATTGTGGAAAACTAGAAGGGGGGGGTTGAATAGTTTTACCAATTTAAAACTTCCTTTTAAATATTTAGATCGACTTATGTCAATCTATTTGGTTGTTTATGTTGGACATTGATAGATAGATATATAAATGTGTAATGGAAGATAAAGAGTAAGAAGCACATCACCACGACACAAGTTATTTATAGTGGTTCGGCTACAAGGATACCTTCCTTGCCCTACTCCACTCCCCGAGTCACCTACTCGAGAGTTCGTAAGCACTACACCAAACTCCTTATGGCGGAGAAGCCTTCACAACGTCGCTTAACCTTTTTCCGGTACAAAGCTAAATACCGAGTTCTTTCACACCAAGGCGAACCACACCTAACACAACGTCGCCTACCCTTTATACGGTGCTAGGCTAACCACCGAGTTCTTTCACACCTTAGGAGAACTAATCCTTCACAACGTCGCCTACCCTTTATTAGGTACTAGGCTAAGCACCTAGTTCCATTACCATGGAGGAACTACTACCCTTCACAACACAACACCTAATATCAAGGAGATCTACTCCTTGTTACAATATCATCAAGGATATCACCATCCTTGGAAACAAACAACTACTTATAAGTATAACGATGCACCTCATCAATTATACGACCTAAGCATTCTTCCCAAATGCTACTTGATTAGATTCATCGGCATCCTTCACTAATTCCTTTGACACAACGCTTGGCACCCTTCACTAATGCCTTCGTCTTGACACCTTTAGCATTCTTCACTAATGCTTTGACACGGATGATGAGCACCTTTCACTAATGCTTTCATCTTGACACTTTCGGCATTCTTCACTAATGCCTTCAACCCAACATCTATGGAGAAAGGTAGATCTATCAACAAGAGAACCTTCGTTGTCTTGATGATGACGAAGCATGGCAACTCATGGACTTGAGCTTGCACGTCTTCAAGATGTGGTGATCTTTCCTTTAAGAGGAACCTAGAAGATCACACAAAAACAAAAGAGAAAAGCTACATAGATCTCTTGGATCTGAGGTTAGAGGGTTAGAATACTTGGGGGAAGTATGTGTGTAAAGGGATGAATAGAAAGGAAGAAATGGCTCTCTATTTATAGAGAAAATTCTCTACTGTTCCCCGGATCCCACGGATCCCTTCCACTTGGGATCCGGCTAGCACAACGCCAGGGATCCGTGGAACGCTCCTCTTTGCCCATGGGTATTTTTGGTTATGGGTCATGGGTTATGGGTTGATCCATGATTTTCTTTCTAGATACAATGTATCTTAAGGATACAATGAACTTGGTCAAGTGGTATATATAAAACCATGGGTTATGGGTCAATACCATTTGCTAGTATTAAGGGTACAATGAACTTAGTCAAGTGGTATATATAAAACCATGGGTTATGGGTCATGCCATTTGCTAGTATTAGGAGTACAATGAACTTAGTCAAGTGGTATATATAAAACCATGGGTTATGGGTCAATACCATTTGCTAGTTTTTACCCATTTAGTGTATACTTGTTTTTACCCAACTACATTCAATGTATTTGGTCAATGGGTCAAATACTTAAGTTTTTACCCATTTACATTACCCAATATACTACATACTAGTTATGTGTATATTTGCCCAAATATGTAAACACTAGTTGTTGTACATATGTAATACTAAATCATAAATCACTTATACTTGTTTTAGTGTTTTATGTGAAAATGTGAATATGTTAGAAACTATTAGTTCAAACCATTTACGTATTTTATTTGTTTTGTTAATATGATTTTACGTTTGTTATCGACGAAACATTAGAAGATCGTAAAATATAAATAAACGTTTTTACGGCTTATTTGTATTAACAATTTTATAAGAGATTGTTACGAAAAGAAACTTATTCAAATTGTAAAAATTCATACTGATAACAATGTTGCAGATTTGCTTACAAAAGGTTTTGATGTGGGTAGATTTAAGTTTTAATTGCAAGTATTGGTATGATGAATCTCTAATACAAAAACTTATCTCTTTGTGTTTTTGTAAAGTTTTGTAAAGGATTTGTACTGTTATTAAGGTCAAAGTATGTTTCTGCTGCTACATTAAGTTTTCTCATTAAAGTAGTTTGTATTGTCCGTATAAATTTTGGTACTGCTTTTATAACCTGATTAGTTAATATGTGAAAACATCTTGGAATATATCTTTCTTGGTGTCTACTAACACTTGTAGGTTAAGAAAACTTCCCCTACTTGTTGATCCCAGTTGAGCAATTGATCAAGTTGATTGAGTTAGATAAGTCTAACAGAAACGATAATTTAGCAAGCTGTCTTGAATCTAAGATTAAACAATATGCAGAATCTAATGTTTAATGACAAAGAAAATACTTAAACACAATTTGTTTCTGATCGGCCCCAAACGGTCAACCCAAATTAACCAGGTGAATGGTCAACAAGAGTCAATCACTTGAGAACGCAATGCAATTATCCAGAGGAGTTTAGTGTTTCCCCGGGTCGTTAAGTCCCAACGAGGTGTGTAAACTGTAATACAACGAATCTGTGATCGGGTGAATATTGAACAGGAAAAGGTTATGATTGATTACACTAAGGAAATTAAATCTAATAAAGACTTTGAAGTCATTTTAATTCTATATTTAAAATCATTAGATAAAAAAAAATGCAATTTACATCCTACGAGTGCAAATATAATTTTCCTACATTCTAATTAACTAAAAATAATTTTAAGAAAAAGCCGGGTATTCTTTCGACTTTTATTTAATTTATTACGAATTAAAAACAGTTTTATATTAAATTAATTATTAAAAATACTAAACCTTAATGAAAAATTATGAAATTTTTAGGGAAATTACTTTTTACTAACCTGAGCCTAGGAAAATGTAGGAACTAAAAAAAACTAAACGGGATAAGCAAAAAAATAAGCAAGGCAGCCAAATAAACTAATAAGCTAAATGTGTGTTAATTGAATTAAAGGTGCAAGGGATGACACGAAAGACCCAAGGGCATTGATGGTAGTGAAGTGATGTTGTGAGACGTAGGAGTTGTGAGGAGATTAACCCAGGTTCGATCCCTGGCAGTACCTTTTTGCCATTTTATTTTTGTTTTTGAGTTTTTCTTTTGGAATCTAATAAATAAACAAAAATAAGATTTCTTAATGAAACTGAACATAAAAAAAAACTACAAACATTGGACATAAGGGCTGCAGTTGTACAGTTTTCAATGGCTAAAAAAAAGAACTTCTAAGCTTAATTTTAAGCTATCAACTAGCAAACAAAAAACTATTAACTAAGCTAGAGCTACTAAGTATTAATCTAAAGACCTAAATGCATTTAAGGATACTTAAATAAGCACTAATGAAGAGGAAATAAGCAAAATAAAAGCCTAAAATTGCTGCTGTAACAGTAGGCAAAACAGTCCCACGTGGGTCATTTTACGCCAGTCCTACATAAGCTATAGTGGGCATTAGCTTGAGAGCTTAAGGGGTCTAGAAGGCAAGCTGGGGGGCAAGCTTTTTCCCCCAAAAAAATCCCTGATTACAAGCTTTTTACAAGCTAAAAAAAGGGTTGCAAATGGGCTGCTAGAGCTGCTATGACAGAAACAGAAAAGGGAAGTGGGTACATTCAAGGGCATAAATAAGCAAGCCAATAAGCACCAAATCTAAGGATAAGCTAAAAAATATAATTACCTATCTATGAACTAATCGTAAAACTGAAATTTAATCCTAAGTCTAACTTTAATCAACCTAAAATTAAGCTTGAAATGGGGACACTTAAGGACTGTGAGATAGAAAAAAGAAAAGCATACTACCTCTAAAAACTATTTTGCAAATTAAAACTACTCTAAACAACATAAAGGTCACTAAGTAAAACCATTTTGATAGCTAAAATGGGTAAAAACTGAGTTTTGACCCATGAACCATGCAATTCCAAACACCCCTGTAAGGGCATAAAGATGTAAAACTATTTTTAAACTAACAAGCTTTGTAAACTTTTTGATGCAAACAACCTTGTTTATGACTTAAAACAGATTCAAACAAGTTTTTGAGCAAAGACAAACCACTGAGACATAAAAGAGAATACATGAAATAAATTCGACTTTCATTAACTTTTAAAGGGAAATTACAAAACTGAAATTGCATAAACTTTTAAAGATGACTTACAAACTTAGCTGGGATTTAACTGAAACATAAAAGGTACCACGAAAGTAAATGACGATTAAAATAAAACGGACTAGAACTTGAATTTCTAGACTGGAAAATAAAAAAAAATAAAAACGAACTAACTCTTTATGAATTGGCTACAACATCTATAAATACTAAAACTCAGTGGGTCTTCACTTGTGCTCCTGCTGTCTCCTCTGACTTGTTCCTCCTATCTCTCTCTTCACTTTCTTTACTGATAAGGATGGGTTGGTGATGGGTTTGCCAGGAAGAGTGTGGGTTGAAAGGAGTTTGTTAGGGGAAGTGTGGGAGGTTGAGTGTATGGGTTTCAGAGAAAGCAGGAAAAGAGGAGGAAAAAGGGTAGAGGGTTTGGCTGGGCTGGTGGGTTTTTTTTTTAATTTGTGTTCCTGGTTTGGATTATTAATAAAAAAGGATCCTTTTGGCTTAGTAGTTATCACAAGGATCAATTGCAATTTAGCAATTTTTTCGAGGACCGATCTTGCCCAATTTCCAAAGTTATCAATAGGACCAAACTTGTCAATCTTTAATAGTATAAGGACCACATTGAATGTTTTCCATTTTATTCCACCAGGGACCAAATCTGCCAAAGTTCAAAGTAGAGGGACCATTTTTGTAAATTTTCAAATCTTTCACCAAAGGACTAAATATGACAACTTATGATTTCAAAAGGACCTTTGGTGACTTTTCTTAAAAAACAAATGCTCAGGGACTGATTTTGACAACTTTTGAAATTTGGAGGACTGAAACTGCCAATTATGTAAACTTTGTTAGTTTTTCAACTGTTTTTACTCATTTTGCATCTAAAAATATATAAAACACAATTCCTGGAATATTTCCAGTATTTTGATGCCTATTTGAGTGTTTTTAAGTGTTTTGCAGTTCAGATTTGACCAAAAATGATGAGTATTTACACACTCATCAGTTTCTCACAAAACACTCCATTATATTATACGAATACTCAAAAGTATTAGGGTTACAAAACCATGAAGTGATCGACTCTAGAATAACTCGTACTTTAAATCTATCCTAGGACCTCCTTTTATAGGCTAAGGAGTCCTACTCGGGTTACAATAACTTTCTACACAAGACAGTAGAGATTATGTACAGGAAACAGAACCATTTGAAAAAGAAGAGGTTGATCTTGAAGCCCCAACAAAAGTAATTGAAGAACATGAAGATGTTGTTGATAGTACTACAAGTACAAAGAAAACAGTGGAAACTGCTAGTTTAGAAGAAGGTACTGCTAGAGTGGATAAAGGAAAGGGTATTATGGTTGAAGAAGAACTTGTTCAGAAGAAGCCAAAAATTAAAGCACAAATGATCTTTGATGAAGAAAAGGCTAAAGAAGTATAATAACAGGAAGTTGTAAGATTCTTGGAAGAGCAAAAGATGAAAAATATTGCTGAATTATCTATTGGAGAGTCAGATAGACTGCTTGCTCAAAGGTTGCAAGAAGAGGAAGCCGCAGCAGTTCCTGAAGAAGAGAAAGAGGATGCTATCCAAGATCTACTTAATCAGATGAGAGAAAAGCAAAAGGCAAAGAAAAGAGTCAAGCCTCCTACAAAAGGACAACTAATGAGAAACATGAAGATCTATCTAAAGCATCAAGATCATAAGAAAGATTTTCAACTGAAGGGCAAGACTTTTGATGAGATATATGAGATGTATGTTAGAGCCTATAAAAGTATTCATGAAGATTTCTGTTGGGATATGAAAGTGCTGAAGAATGCTAAAGTACTGAAGATTGACAAAGTACTGGAAAAGTCAAAGTACTGCTAAAGAGAAAGTCAAAGTACTGCTGTCGAAGTCAAAGTACTGCAAAGCTAAAGAACTGTTATATTCGTTTATGGAAAGCTTTGTTTATTCTATGTTTAGATTACTTGTCGTACAAGGATACAAATTGTAAAACGATTAGGGTTATCCTTGAGCCTATAAAAGGACCCCTAGATTGGCATTAGAAGTACGAGTTTTAGAGAAGAGTTTTAGTATTCATAAAGTACGATTATTATTAGTGTTTTAGAGTTGTTGAAGAGTCTGCATAACAAGCAGATTTAGAGTGATTAATAAAAGTTAGAGTTATATTCTTCTTAGATTTGTTAAGTAAATTCCGCGTACTTAATAAAGATTACCCAGTGTTTCATTGTTAATAACTTAGGATTTATCCGAGGTTATTAAACCTTAACAAGCTATTTAAGTTAGTTTGGTTAGAGTACATCGATCCAACAAGTGGTATCAGAGCTTGTGTGGAAACTCTGACTAAGAAGAAACCCTAAAACCTAAAGATGTCGACTGATGCTGTTCCACCACCTTCCATCACCTCAATGAGGATACCTGTCATTAAGAATGGAGAATACGACCTATGCAGCATGAAGATGAGGCAGTACATTGCAATTACAGACCAACCATTGTGGAATATAATTGTCAATGGTAATGAAGTAGTTCCAGAACCTATTGACATTCCTGGACAACCCAAAGCACCTAAGGCAGTCCTACCAGCAGCTACATTAAGGAATCAAGAGAAGGCACTCAACATTCTCTTGTCTGCCATTCCAGATGGTCATCTTCTCAAGTTCCATGATGCTAAAGATGCAAAGCAACTCTAGGCTGCTCTCAAAACAAGGTTTGGAGGTAATGATGCTTCCAAAAAGATGCACAGAAATCTGTTGAAGCAGCTGTTTGAAACATTCACTGTTGGAGAAAGAGAAAACCTTGATGCTGCTTATGACAAATTTCAAAACCTTCTCAGCATGTTGGAGCTATACAAAGCAGAGGTTTCAGTTGAAGATGCTAATCTCAAGTTCTTAAGGAGTCTGCCATCGACATGGCATGTGATAGCTACAATGATTAGAGGACAACCTGGTTTGGATGTTATGGACTTTGATGATCTCTACAATCATCTGAAGGTGTATGAGCATGAGATGAATGGCCAAACCAGTTCCAAATCTCACAGTATTGCCTTTTTATCATCTGAAAAGAGGGGCAGTACTTCCACCAAAAGTACTGCTTCTCCTACTCAAAGTACTGTTGCTCAAAGTACTGTTTCCTATTCTACCCCCATTGCTCAGCAAGCTCCACCAACCATCCATTCAGATGAAGTTGTATGCTCCTTCTTTGCACAACAAGCTTCTCTACCTGTCACTTATGAAGAATATCTCTCACAGATTGAAGAGGATTCTCTTGAAGAAATTGATATCAGGTGGCAAGTTGCTATGATCACTGCAAGGATAAAGAAGTTCATGAAGAAGACAGGAAAAGGCATTGACTTCAAGCCAAAACAGGGAATCACTTTTGACAAATCCAAGTATGAATGCTTTAATTGTCAAAAGACTGGACATTTTGCAAGGGAATGCAGGTTTGCTAAATATCAAGCAAACAAGATGACTAAGAAACCAAAGCTAGAGTTGAAAGAAATTCCTATTACATAAACAAAAGCTTTGGTTGCTCAAGAGAATTTATCAGAGGTTGACTGGAGTGCTGAGTTTGATGATGAACCAGTAACCTACTGTATGGTAGCTGTGGAGGATTCTGTGGAAGAGTTTGACTGAAGCACAGCTTTCGATGAGGAACCTGGACATGCTGCTATGGAGTCTAAAGATGGATTTGGAAGCTTTGACTGGAGCATGGAGAGTGAAGATGATCCTGTTCTACTTGCAATGATGGCTACTTCAACAAGCTCATCCCCTATCTCTGAGGTATGCTCAAACTGTCATGACTTTTATCAAAAAGTCCTTAATAGTTATGTGATTGAAAGAGATAATTGTATAAAAGCTAGGTCTGAGGTAGCAGGTTATCAAATAACCTTAGAATCTATGGAAGCCAAAATTATAACACATGAAAATAATGAAATGGCTTGGGCAGAAAAATATGAACAACAGGATTATCAGTTAAAATTAAGTGAATGGAAGTTAATTTGTAAGATTTTTGAAATTGAGAAACTGACTAAGGAGAGAGATGATTTGTTAGCTAAGTTTGATGCCTGGAAAGAATCTGGTCTTTCTCATGTTTCTTATGTTCAAAAACAGATAAGGGCTTACAATAAGACTGGTCTAGGTTTTGGTATGGATTTCAGTAGTGTAGATGAAAACCCACCTAGTGATAAGGATGCCCTTGATTTTGAGGATATAACCACTAGTGATGATGAGCTTATTAACTATGTTGACACATCTAGTAATGAGGAATCATTTAGTGATCCACCTCCAGAATATACCAAAGACAAAGGTTATCATGCTGTCCCACATCCCACTGGTAGTCATCAACCCATAAGACCTGATGTTTCTCGTTTTGGTGTAGACAACCTAGAGTTTAGAAAGAAGCTTATTGGTCAATCTAGGTCTGAAACCCAACAGGAAATAGTTGAGACACCTAAGGTAGATGATGCTAAAAGTCAAGCAGTACTTTCAACTCAAAGTACTGCTACACCTCAAAGTACTGCTACACCTTCATCAGTACCTTTAAGAAAACCTTTTCACAATCATACTAAACATTTTTGGGATAATTTTGGTCAAAACATCTTTAATCATTCACCTAGAAATCAGGATAGGTTTGGTAATACACATAGAAGAAGAAATTTTGGGATTACAGAACAAAAACTCTGCTTTGTTTGTTTCAGTCCTAATCATTTGATTAAGGACTGTGACTTACATTCAGAATACCTAAGTAAGTTCCCAAAGAACAGATCTGTCAACCAAAAACCAAGAGAGAATAGACCAGCTTGGAACCATTCAAATAAGGCCAATCACAGAAACTTCTCACCAGACTACAGGCACCCTCACCAGAGAAGACCCTTTTCAAAACCTCCAGTACCTTCAAACACTTTCCAAGGTACTGTTAAGCAAAATACAGTACTTTCTCAAAGTACTGCTCAGTTTTCACCAAATAGCTCTTGGAATAGGAGTCCTAGGAGACCAAATTACTATCAATCTAGAAGGAGTTACAACTCCAGAAGAGTAGCTAGATCAAGGGACTCTACATCAGAAGTTAAAACTAAATGGGTTAAGAAAGAAAGTACTGATGATGAACAAACAATAATTTCAACAAGTACTGGTGAAACAGATGATTTTGTGGTAAAAGAAAAGGAGATTTTTCTTGAAAAAGAAAGTTTTGCTGAAAATTCACCACAAGTTTTAAAACAAAAGATAATGCTTGATTCTGTCTACAAAAACTGTGAAGATTACATACTCAAAGAATTTGAGTATGTTACTCCACAAGGGGAACACAAGTCAGTAATGGCTTGGGTTCCTAAAAGACACTAACTCTTTTATCTTTGTGCAGGGCAACCCAGAGGAGGAGCTTAAAGATCATCTTATTGTGGATAGTGGTTGCTCTGGAAGCATGACAGGAGACAAGGAGATTCTGTCAGATTTTAGATCTATTTGTGGAGGAAGAGTTGCATTTGGGAATGATCCCAATAGAGGAAGAATAACTGGAAAAGGAACCATCAAGACAGGGAGCATAGATTTTGAGAATGATAGATATGTAAAGGAGCTCAAATTCAACTTATTGTCAGTATCTCAAATCTGTGATAAAAAGCATCCTGTGTTATTCACTGACACAGAATGTCTCATCCTTTCCTCTGAATTCAAACCTGTTGATGATAGCTTGGTAGTACTTAGAGTACCAAGAACCAATGATGTGTACAGTCTGGATATGAAGAGTCTTCACTCTTCTGGGAGAGCTACATGTTTAGTGGCAAAAGCAACATCTGAAGAAGCACATCAGTGGCATAGAAGATTGGGCCATGTGAATTTCAAGAATATCAACAAACTGGTTAAAGGAAATTTTGTTAGAGGTTTACCTTCAAAGACTTACAAGAATGATCACTCCTGTTTGGCGTGCAAGAAGGGTACACAACACAAAGCTTCATGCAAGAAGCTTGAAGAAAGGACTATTAGAGAACCATTGGAGCTGCTACATATGGATTTATTTGGACTTGTTGCAATTGCAAGCCTAAATAAGAAGAAGATTAGTCTCATGGCAATGTAAGAAACAGACAATTGCAGCAACATCCTCTACTGAAGCAGAATATGTGGCTGTTGCAAGCTGTTGTGGACAAATTTTGTGGATGCAGAATCAACTCTTGGACTATGGGTTCAATTTTAAGAATACTCCTATCAATATTGATAATGAGAGTACAATCTGTATTGTGAAGAATCCCGTTTATCATTCCAAGACCAAGCATATTCAGATTAGGCATCACTTCATTCGAGATTGTTATAAGCATAGGCTTATTAATGTGGTCAAGGTTCACACAGATGATAATGTAGCTGACTTACTCACCAAAGGCTTTGATGTTTCCAGATTCAATCACTTGGTGGTTAGCATTGGCATGATTAACTATTGACCTACATTTGAGGGGAGGACTATTTAGTGTAAGTATAGTCCTATGTATTGTTTGAGGGGAGGATATTCATGTTTATCTGTTGTATTTGCTATTGAAAAGAGGAGAATGGGAAAGTACTGCTTGTTGGTTTTAATGAAAGTACTGCTTGGAAAGTACTGCTTTTTGGAAGTACTGCACACGTGTCGTATCAAAGTATTGTTCCAACGGTAATATTGAGGGGTAACTACTACTAACGGTAACTTTGTTATTAAGGGCTGTGATTTTTTAAATCTCACCTATAAATAACTACTCTCCGAATTTCCCTCTCATATTGATCACTTATAATCTTTACCGTATCTCTCTCTCTTTTTCACCCATATTATTCGTTATCTCACTTTCTGTGAACATATATTCAACATGGCAAATCGTAATACAGTTTCAAAACACAACATGGTGGCGAATTTAGACAAGACTGAAGCTAATGGTATCTTTCATGATATCATTGATTTTCTCACTGGGTCACCGATGAGTTATGCGCTTTTAGTAGAACCAGATATCATTGAGCCCTGGATTCAACAATTTTGGGCAACTGCTAGGGTTCATATGGAGAATGATGATTCATATATTCAAGCAACAGTTGCTGGGAGAACTGTGAAAGTTACTGAAGCCTCTATTCGTGAAGACTTATTATTTGCTGATGAAGAAGGGGGTGTTCGTTTTGCTAAGCAACTGATTTGGGATACATTTAGCAACATTGGTTATGAAGGGTCTTTAACTGAACAAACATTCAGGAAACCTTTATTTTGTCCTCAATGGAAGTATTTAGTTCATGTACTACTTCATTGTATTAGTGCTAAAAGTACATCATGGGAGCAATTTGGGTCTAATATAGCATCTGCTATAGTGGGATTAGCTACAGATCGAATTTTGAACTTTTCAAAGCTGATTCTAGATGGAATGCTCTCACACATCTCTCATGGTTCAAGATGGTTGATGTATCCAAGGTTTATTCAAGTGTTTCTGAACAAACAACTTGCTGATGTACCTAAACCTACTGATCTACTACCTGTTGTGGTGCAACCAACCAAGATCTTTACATTTATGGCAAGGAAAAGTGATTTATTCACTGGCAGGGACACTCCATTGACTACTTCAATGATGGAGATTGTTCAAGCTATTAGAGATGAGGCTGCAGCAAGTGATGAAAGAGAAGTTACTGCTTCTGAAGGTACTGCTTCTCAAAGTGCTGCATCTCAAGAAACTTCAACACAAGGTACGGCTTCGCTTGATTCTGATGTTAATGAAGGTACTGAAGTTTCTCCCACCTCATCCTATCATACTACTCCTCCTGTGGCATCACCAGCACCAGATGTTCCTATGTTATCATCATCTTCTGGAGGAGATATTGTTCCTATACCACCTGAAAGATTAGTGTTAGATAATTATACTCTGACAAGGGCGATGGTCAGATTGCAGAAATCTTTTGATAAACAGGCTACTCAGATTAAGAAGTTTAAGTTTAAGTTTAGAAGATTGAAGAACTTTGTATGGCCATTAGTTACTCATCACAGGTTATGGGTCAAAGCTGAAAAGAAGAAGCGAAGGCATTTACAGAAGCCCACCAAAGGCAAAAAGGTAAAACAGCATTCTTCTGTCCAATTGGGGAGGAATCAGGAAGAAGAGAATTTGAAAGAAGATGATGAATTTCATGAAGAAAAGGAGAATGAACCTCAAGGTACTGAAGAACAAGTCAACATTGAAAGTACTGAGGAAGAAAGAATTAAGGTTCACAGTACTGATGATCAAGGTACTGAATATCAAAGTACTGCTTTTCAACAACAAGGAACCTATAGGCAGGAATTGATTACTCCAAGGGTATTAGATTTTGAAGAGGAAGTTGGTCCTTCAAATGTGTTACATGAAGAAGAAGCTGGTCCTTCAACAGTTATACCAGAAAAGGAAGATGATACACCTAAACCTATACATACAGCAAGTGATGATGAAACCATTGCTGAAATTTTGCATGATTTATCTAAACCAAGGGGTGTTAGCATTCCAGGAGTGCAAGAAGAGGAACAACCAAGAGCCTCTCAACCTGTTATTGATCCAAAAGATAAAGGAAAAGGCAAGTTGGTAGAGACAAAGAAGAAAAAGAAACCTACTTTAGCACAGATAAGAGCTACTCAAGTTGCTATGAATGAGGAAGCAGCTAGAAAGATACAAGCTGAGTTGAATGCTGAAGTTGATAATGAAGAAGCTATAAATGAAGAAGCAGCTAGGAAATTACAAGAAGAATTGAATGCTGAAGCTGTTATACCGTCACCTCTTCCTATTTCTTCTCTACCAAGAAGACCAAATCTTGCTAAAGAAAGGAATGCAATGATGGCTTATTTAAAAGGTCGAGGATATATTGGATTGAACAAGTTGAATTATGTTAATATGAAAGAACTGTATGAAGCTGTTACAGAGGCTTATAAGAAGAGTGTTGAAAATATCAAAGATTATAAAGATGAAGATATTCAGAATGAAGATATTAAGAAAGTAAGCTTAAAAAGAAAAAGAAAATCTGAAGTTGAAGATAAACAGCCATTAAAGAAAGTTGAGTTAAGGTCTGATACTGATGATGAACTGAAGAATTACTTAAGGATTGTAGAATTTGAGTATTCTAAAGATGATGATGAAATGAAGATGAACAAATCTCCAATAACTGCTTTTGAAGTTGTAGAGTCAAAGGATGAAAGTTATCTGATGTTTCATAGAGAAGATGAAAGTTTCAGAACATTCAACATGTTATGGGATCTATTGCACATAATAGATAGGGTGGATTTATTTCATTTATATCATTTGGTGCGAGATTATTTTGAACATAATACATCAGAAGGAGCTGGTTTAGTCTTACTTGGGGATCTCACAACTATTTGGGAAACTGAAGAACAAAGCACTGCTGAGATTTGGAAGAACCAAGAAGCTTGGGAGATTGTTTGCTGGAGATTCTTTAAAGAATCTGGAGTACATGTTCTAGAGTTAGAAGATGGGACAATGATTCACATGCTAGCAGACAGAAGATATCCTCTTACAGCAGATCTCATGAGGAGAATGCTAGAGCATGGAATGGAAGTTGAAGAAGATAATGAAATTGCTCTAATGGTCATCAAATTGTTTATCAGATGGACTACTATGGCTGATGATGATGAATAACTGGTATGAATTTTAATTGAATAAATTTTCGATATATCAGTACTTTATTCAAAGTACTGCTGATCAAACAGTACTTTCATCAAAGTACTGCTTGCAGCTTTAAACCAGTTAATGATTTTTGAAAAACTTTTGTTAAGTAACTAATTTGAAACAAAGGTTAAGAGATATAAACAGTTTTTGAGATGGTAACACCAATAGGTTATCAATCCACCATGGTTACAAAAGGATTGGCTAATCCATGAGCAAACGGGCTCTGGTAAAGATATCTCAAATCCGTTTTTAGTTGACAACTTGCTAATAAGTTGGATGGTAATCAACTCATCATATCAGTAAATGTGAAGAGTTGGCTAGCCCACAAGAAAATGGCTTGTGGTAAAGGCTGTGGAAAAACCATCATATGGTAATTAGTTCACCATAGATGAAAGAACTAACTAGTCCAAAAGGGTACAGCTTTTGGTAAAGACAAATCAAATCTGTTGATAGCTGATGATTTGCTAAAAATCATATGGTTATCAATGTACCATGATCTTACACATCAAAACATTTGGCTACTCCAGAGTTAATGGCTTTGGTAAAGAGACATTAAATCCATTAAATTTTAAATGATTCACCTCTCATAGGAGTTTACACATCTGGAAGTGATGAGAATAGATTGCAACTTAAACTGAATTAATCTACAAATTGTCATATGTTGCTGTGTTGCTAAAAAGATGGAGCTTACTAAATGATGCTGAAAAGAATAAATTTTACAGAATACTTTGATAAAAATTATATAAGCACAGAGTTTACAAAGATACAATCCAAAGACAAAGATACAATCTTTCCTTGAAGATGGAGTTGTTAAAGATAAATTCACAAAGAAACTTGAAGTCAAGCAAGTAGAATTCAAGTTAGGGGAGGATTGTTGGGATATGAAAGTGCTGAAGAATGCTAAAGTACTGAAGATTGACAAAGTACTGGAAAAGTCAAAGTACTGCTAAAGAGAAAGTCAAAGTACTGCTGTCGAAGTCAAAGTACTGCAAAGCTAAAGAACTGTTATATTCGTTTATGGAAAGCTTTGTTTATTCTATGTTTAGATTACTTGTCGTACAAGGATACAAATTGTAAAACGATTAGGGGTATCCTTGAGCCTATAAAAGGACCCCTAGATTGGCATTAGAAGTACGAGTTTAGAGAAGAGTTTTAGTATTCATAAAGTACGATTATTATTAGTGTTTTAGAGTTGTTGAAGAGTCTGCATAACAAGCAGATTTAGAGTGATTAATAAAAGTTAAAGTTATATTCTTCTTAGATTTGTTAAGTAAATTCCGCGTACTTAATAAAGATTACTCAGTGTTTCATTGTTAATAACTTAGGATTTATCCGAGGTTATTAAACCTTAACAAGCTATTTAAGTTAGTTTGGTTAGAGTACATCGATCCAACAATTTCAGACCAGTAGGAACAGAAGATGCAACTGTTAGAACTAAAAGAGCTGGTTTAATATTGGAGTCTGAAGTATCCAAGAAGCAGAAGATAGAGGGAAGTTCATCTGCAACAGAGGACTTGGAAGATGAAGATTTGAAGGATTTAATGATTATTCAACTTGATGAGGGAATGCATGTAGAAGCTTTGCAAACCAAGCATCCCATAATTGATTGGAAAATTCATAGTGACAGATTTGGGAAAGCTTGGAAGATCATCAGAGTTGGAAATACAGTGGAGATGTACAAAACATTTGCAGACATGTGCAAATCGTTTGACAGAGATGATCTAGTGAAACTATGGGAACTAGTACAGCAAAAACTTAATTATAAAGAAGATCCAGATGAAAAGGAGCAGGAACTTTGGGTAGAATTGGAGAGATTATTTGAGCCTGATCCTTATGACAGATTATGGAGTCAAGATTCTATAGTTCCATAAACAACTTGGATTTTGTATGGGTCATCTGGTGTACATCATGTCTACACAAGTATTTATGATTGGTTTATGCTTGTGGAAACGGAGTATCCGCTTAGAATGAAGACATTGATTGCAATGGTATCTTCAAGATTAAAGACTGAAGAAGATAATGAGATGGCAAGAAACTTAGTAAACAAGATATTCTTTCAAGCTCAAAGACCAAGCAAGGCAACCAAGTAGGTGTTTACAAAATTCCCTAACAGTATGAAGAAAAAGATGTATTCAAGAAACTTGTTGATTTGCAAATGAAATCACAAGTTTAGGGGCGGATTGTTGGGAATTTAGCAAAGACAGTTTGTACTGCCAAGGTTAATGGTTAGTACTGCTAGCCTTAACTGTGGACTGCGAAGGAATATAACTAGCAGTACAAACTGCTAGTACATTTAGTTAGTACTGCTCATAAGATTTTGTATAGTTGGTTAGATAATTATAGAAAAGATTCTATAATATGTATCTTGTGTAGAAAGTTATGTTAACCCTAGTAGGACTCCTTAGCTTATAAAAGAAGGTCATAGGTTAGATTTAGAGTACGAGTTATTCTAGAGTCGATCACTTCAAGGTTTTGTAACCCTAATACTTTTGAGTATTCGTATAATATATTGAGATGTTTTGTGAGAAAAAAATTATGGTTAAGTATTCTCTTAGTCATTAAACATTAGATTTCGCATATTGTTTAATCTTAAGATTCAAGACAGCTCGCTATATTATTGTTTGTGTTAAACTTATCTAACTCAATCAACTTGATCAATTGCTCAACTGGGATCAACAGTATGGGTTAGAATATGACGAATGATATATGGTCTATTTCGAGTTGTAAAGGATGTGTTTATACAAGTTATATTATGTTAGTTTGCATTTGGTTGAGGTTTCTGTATTCTATAGTAATTTTGCATAGGTGTTGAGTCTGATGCATGAATACGACGTATCTAAAATTTGCATACGGTGTATTGATGAATATGGTGTATTCAGAATATGGATATGGTGTATTGATGAATACAGCATATCCAAAATTTGGATACGGTGTATTGATGAATACGACGTATGCAAAATATGAATATGGTGTATCAAGAATATAGATATGGTGTATTGATGAATACGGCATATTGGCGTCTGTTAACAGAAGGTTTTTATTTTTCTCGTGTTTCGAGTTTTCAGTTTTGGGTCTTGGTACATCAAACTTATATATGTTCCTTTGATCAGATACAAAAGCTCCATCATTGTATGTTCTTATTTCTTTTAGTTTCTTTGTAAAAGTTTCAAAAGTGTGCATTTTCGAAAAAAAATTTATGTGGTCGTTTTGGGGCATAACAAGATTAAACGGATCTACAACCGAAACAATACACAACTGAAACCACCAAAAGCAGTGGCGGTTCCTTTGGATTGTGTGGGCATAGGATGAGATGGTGGCGGCTGAGGAATAACTTGTGTGCTTTTAGAGAGAGATAATAAGTAGAGAGAGTGAAGAGTGGTGATTGTGTATGTAAATAATTCAATTTATTTTTGAATAAACCAATGAAGTGGATCTCGGAATAAGGAGGATGAAGGTTGTCACATAAAGGATTTGAGTTCTAATGATAGTGGTCTAACAATAACATATTTATTTTCTCTACTTTAGTGTTATGCTCGGTTTTACGTGATTAACTATAAGGATTTGTTTATGTTTGATGATGTATTTGGTTTAGAGTGAGGATGGAGATGACTAATTTATTACTTATATAGTATTTCCAAAATAAGTAGTGTAGTTCTAATTTTGGGCTTTTGAATTCCGGGTAAGAGGAAGAACACAAAGGTATTTTGCTCAATTCATTAAAAAGTTATCAATGTTGTTCACAATTTGAAAGTTTTAATGACCATATTAGTAATAAAATTAGTTCGTTATCTAACTCGGAAAAATTGAGAATTACAAACTATTGACTTCTATGAGATATATCTTCAATCTTTTCCTCCAAATTTTCTAGAACTTATTAAGAAGTAATGTTCTTCATCTTGACCGACCTTGAATGTCTAAGCTGAATATGCCCTCTATTTTCAACTTCAAGCTAAAAATGATCTGTCTTTACTTTTAAGCTGAAAAACTTTCGGCTTGAGAACTTCCAGCTTTGACATTACACTTTACTATTCCTACACATACTAAAACAAGTCTAATTACGGTAACCACGTTGTATCATCAAATTCACAAAGATGAGATTATGCTAAAACAAAATAACAAACATTTTCCATGGGTGATCTCATTGGGCTAGAAGAGACTGAAAAGCTTGTTGATGCCTTAACCCTCGTTACTGTTGAAGGCATCGTACGATTTTGTGAACATTACTATTTGGTCCCTTTCTCTCCATGATCGCGACAGTTTGCACTGCTACCTGATTATGTCGTGTACATTTGAAAGGTTTTATGGATATTTAAATAATAGTATGTCCAGATTCGAACTCGAGACTTCGGGATTGCACACATTACGTATGAGAATTGATGTACATAATTAATATAAATAAAACGTTATTATTATTAATTATTAGTCACTAAATAAAACATAACGATAGTTAAATAATTAACGAGGTTTGGTTAACGGTCGTTAAATATTAACTAGAAGGACTAAGAATGAAATTAGAAGTCGGGAAAGTTCTAGAACCCCTTGTGGGTCTTTGGCGGATCGGTTATGGGTTCCCAAACCCTAACCCACACAAACTTGGTCACCAAGTTAAGTTACCTATAAATACAAACCCTTGTATTCATTCATAACTTAATCTTGGATCACCAATAACCTAATTTCTCCTCTCCTCTCTCCCTCTTTGTGTGGCCGGTCGAAACACCCTCACCCCAAGGGTTTTCGATTTTTTGCTTAACTCAAAGATACAAGTGTTGGTTTTATTTGTGATTCAAGGAACTAGCTTTTCCACATCAAATCGCTATTAAGTACGTGTGTACAAGAACGAAGGACAAGCACGCTTGAGCTTGTGTAATCTTGGTGGTCGACTTGTGTTTGGGTCGAATTGATAAACCCTAATTATTAGGGTTTTGGGTTTTGGGTTTTGTTCTTGTTTAATCAACGTTTGATTCTTGAATTGCTAAAAGGTACGCACTTTCTTGTTTGGTTAATTATTTACATATATTATTCCTATTGTCTTCCGCTGCATGCTTTGATGATGTTATTTGTTTTATATATAATTGTTATGAGTATAAAATTCCAACAGTGGCATCACGAGCCGTTAATATGATGTAATTAATTACCGAAACACATAAAAATTAAATCTTTATGATTATTTGCATGCTTTTTATGGTTTCTAGGGTTTTGAATTCGAAACCCTAATTTTTTAAAGTATGGGTCGATTACCCTTATATTTGTTTATTAGGTTTTAATTTTGTAAAACTTGTAGAAACCCTAGGATTGCATGCTTATTTTATGTGGTTAATTAATGAATAATTGTTATGTGCCATGTAATATGCGTATCTTGGGTGATAATTGTTATGCGGAATCCATGGTGGAACATGCATGTTTTGCCATGGAGTATTGTTTATTGTCTATTGATTAATTGTTAAGTGATACACACATGTTTTATTTATTTAATAATTATTGAATTGGGGAAGACCTCAATTATAACTAATAAAATTCGTTATGTGCTAATTGGTATACTATTAACTTCGGCTTACGCAATCGACTTGTCGATGTATGTGGCTCATCTACCTTGCGAGATGAAAGTCCTAGTTAATGTATGCATTTATTTACGCCTAGAATTGTTATTAGAGTTTATTGAAATAATTATGCATGTGGCTAATTGTTTTTACATATGTTAAATTGTTTAGTTATATGTTTATATTATTTGAGTGTGTTTAATTTTTATTAAAATGCTTTTTTGGTTTATATATTGTTTGACATGTTAGTAAGCAAAAAGGGTTTTTTATGAATAGAAAATTAAATGGACTAAATAATGGCGAAATTGATTTGTTATCTAAGAATTATTCTTGAACTTTTAATCGATTGATGCGACTGTACTAAATGGTTAGAACGGCTCACCCACTAGAACAAACTATAAAGGGGTATTTAAGAAGTGAGCACAGTCTCACTGAATGGATGTCTAAGATTATGCCTTTGCGCTTACCTGGTCCTCTGCCCCCTGTGCGTTCGATTGGAGCTACCTAGTATAACCATTCTATGTACGAAGCATCTTAGTGCAAAGTTGTAAGTTTCTCAACGCATCGATTAAAACTTTGTAGAATTCAATCTTAGCAATTAAAATCTTTAAGTAAGTTTTTCGAAAATATTATGTTATAAAGTTGTATGCATGCTTCTTTATACATAAGTTTTGATTACACGTCAAAAATTGTACCCTTTAAATTTAAGTTTATGCCATCTAATGATATGAAACACTTGAAGTTGTAATTTAGTTATGTGAGACCTTGATCTAGATTACAATAACGAGGTGAATTATTTTGTTGTGTGAGACCTCAGCTTTATGATTTGCAGTTTCTAAATTAGAGAACTTAATTAAGTTAGTTAGTGAGACCTATGACTTAAGGCATAAGATGGGATAAAACATGCTTACGTTTTGCATTAATTGTTTTGGCAAAATTGTAAATCCCATAACTTTTGGAATTGAAAACTTGTTTGTCAATTATCGTTTTTCAACGATTACCTATTCTATACTTTCACCACTAGCAGATCAACTGATGTGGTGGAACTATGATAATGAGGATCCAATATTCAAGGAAAATACTATGGTTAATATGAATATTGACCAAAGGGTGTTTTATTTTATTGAATGTTTTCTTATCGAAAGTACTAACTTTTGAACTTTTATTTCTGTAGAAATGGCTCAAGCTGAATCTACTGCACTAGCCTCGTCGTTCAAATCTATGTTTGATCGAGAGAAATTGACTGGTAGCGCGAATTTCAATGATTGGTATCGGCAACTCAGAATTGTCTTGAGGGTTGCCAAAAGACTCAATTATTTGACTACGCCTTGTCCTCCTGAACCTGCAGCTGATGCTACTGCTGAAGCACGAGCTGCATGGCAATCTGAGTATGACAAGTATAATGAGGTCGCCTGCATTATGCTCGGGAGTATGAACTCAAGCTTGCAAAAGCAATTTGAGAATTACTTCCCTAATCTCATGCTGGAAGAATTGCAAAGGTTGTTTGAAAAGCCTGTGACTGTAGAGCTGTATGACTTGATTGATGCTCTTCATAGTTGCAAGCAAGGAGAAGGGAAACCTGTAAGCGCCCACTGCCTGGAAATGATGAGTTACATGGACCAGTTGGGGCGTTTGAACTATGTCTACCCTAATGACATACAAATTGGCCTGATCAACAGATCCCTTAACAAGGAATTTGATGGTTTCGTGCGCAATTATAATATGCATTGCACGGGGAAGACAGTCAGTGAGGTACATGCAATGCTCATTGATTATGAAAAAGGTTTGCCCAAGAAGGCCTCTACACCTGCGGTTTTGACCATCCAGAAGGGTAGAATTTCTAAGCCTAATAAGCCGCTAGCGAACAAGAAAGGGAAAGGTAAGGGTAAAGCTGATAAGGGAAAACAAGTTATGACTTATCAGCAAGAACCCAAAAAGTACCCTCCCAAAAAGCGTGAGAATCCAAAGGGGGATCAGGCTTGTCATCACTGCACCGAGGTTGGACACTGGAAGAGGAATTGTCCACTGTACCTTGATGAGTTGCGCAATAAGAGGTATAAAAATACTGGCACTGTGGCCAGTACTTCAGGTACTCTTTTGATGATAGAATTATTTGCTTTTCCTCATAAAATAAATTCCTGGGTATATGATACTGGATGTGGTATTCACATATGTAATACACTGCAGGGACTTAGAGGAGCAAGGAAGCTTGCCTATGGACAGCAATACCTGCACGTGGGTAATGGAGCACATGCAGTCGTTGAAGCTATAGGCACGTTTGATTTAGTTTTACCTTCGGGTTTAGTACTGTCATTAAACGATTGTCATTACGCACCTTCCATTGTTAGGGGTGTCGTTTCTGTTTCCTTGTTAAAAGATATTGGTTTCGTTCATACATTTACTGATTATGGAATTTCTGTTTCTTTAAATGATATTTTTTACTTTAATGTTATTCCAGTAAATGGTGTGTTTGAAATTGATTTGCATGATAATGTAATTGATAAAAATAATTTTTTCTTTAGCATTAATAATAAAAGAATCAAAGGTGATTTGGATTCTTCATTTCTTTGGCATTGTAGACTTGCTCATATAGGCAAGAAACGCATGCAACAGCTGCAACACGATGGGCTTTTGCAAGACATCAATGATGAATCATTTGATAAATGTGAATCTTGCATATCTGGGAAGATGACCAAGAAACCTTTTACAAATAGTTTAGAAAGGGCTTCTGATCTTCTTGGTGTAATACATACTGACGTATGTGGACCACTAAGACATGTGTCAAGAAAGGGTGCTAGCTACTTCTTAACCTTTACTGATGATTTCAGTCGTTATGGTTATGTTTATTTACTTAAACATAAACATGAAGTCTTTGAAACATTTAAGGTTTTTAAGAGTGAAGTAGAACTGCAACTAGGAAAGAAGATTAAAGCTCTTCGATCTGATAGAGGTGGTGAATATTTAAGCCAAGAGTTTAAAGATTATCTAGCTGAGTGTGGTATAGTCCAGCAACTCACATCTCCATATACTCCACAACAAAATGGTGTATCTGAGAGAAGGAATCGTACATTGCTAGACATGGTGCGATCAATGTTTAATCTTACAACTCTTCCCTTATCCTTTTGGGATTATGCTTTGGAAACTGCTGTTCGCATATTGAATATGGTTCCAACTAAGAAGGTTGATAAGACTCCTTATGAAGTGTGGTATGGGAAACCTCCCAACTTGTCTTACTTAAAGGTCTGGGGTTGTGAGGCGTTTGTTAAACGTGACTTTGCTGATAAGCTGCAACAAAGATCTGTTAAGTGTGTCTTCGTAGGATACCCAAAGGAAACTATGGGTTACTACTTTTACTTTCCACCTGAAAACAAAGTAATTGTTGCTAGGTATGGAGACTCTCTTGAAAAGGATCTCATATCTCATGAATTCAGTGGGAGAGTATATGATCTGGAAGATGATCAAGAAGACACAACACCTTCTGAAAACACTAGCCAACCTCAAGTAGAACCTGAAAGTCTGGGCGTTCCACCTGAGATTGAAGTGGTTCCCATTCGTAGATCCGCAAGGACTACGCGTGCACCTGAGCGTCTATGTCTCAACGTAGAAGCTGAGGAAAATATGTTAGGGGGTCTTGGTGAACCTGCTAACTATAAAGCTGCCATGATGAGTCCTGAAAAGGAAAAATGGCGAGTTGCAATGAATGGGGAAATGCAATCCATGAAAGATAACGAAGTCTGGATAGAGGTTGACTTACCTCCAAATGCTAAGGTAGTTGGAAGTAAGTGTCTCTTTAAGATAAAGACTGACATGGATGGCAATGCACACACCTATAAAGCTCGTCTTGTAGCTCAAGGTTATACTCAAACCTATGGGGTAGACTACGAGGAGACATTTTCTCCTGTAGCAGACATTAGAGCTATTAGGATTCTTATAGCCATAGCTGCGTACTATGACTATGAGATATGGCAAATGGATGTCAAAACTGCCTTCTTAAACGGTCGCCTAGATGAGGACATCTATATGGCGCAGCCTGAAGGGTTTGTGAATCCAAAGTTTCCGAAGCGTGTATGCAAACTTCAAAGATCCATTTATGGGTTGAAGCAAGCATCAAGGCAATGGAACAAGAAGTTTGATGAAGAAATCAAGAAATTTGGTTTCACTCAAAATCTTGATGAGCCATGTGTGTATCACAAAGCTAGTGGGAGTAATGTTATTTTCCTTGTCTTATATGTCGATGACATATTGATCATGGGAAAAGACATTCCAAGTATGCAAGATGTAAAGTCTTATCTTGGAGAGTGCTTTTCTATGAAGGACTTAGGGGAAGCAGCATTTATTCTGGGAATCAAGATCTACCGAGATAGATCAAGGCGGTTAATTGGACTAAGCCAAAGTGCTTACATTGATAAAATACTGAAAAGATTTAGTATGCGAAATTCCAAGAAGGGATATTTGCCGATGCAAGTTGAACATGGCTTAAGTAATAAACTATGCGCGTCAACACCTGCTGAGGTGGAATACATGAGGAAAGTTCCTTATGCTTCGGCTGTAGGATCTATCATGTATGCTGTGAGATGTACAAGGCCTGATGTGGCGTTTGCACAGAACATTACCAGTCGGTATCAACAGAACCCAGGTGTGAAACACTGGCAAGCTGTTAAGAATATTCTTAAGTATCTAAGGGCTACTAAAGATATGTTTCTAGTGTATGGAGGAAATCCAGATGCAGAACTTGATGTTACAGGTTTTTGCGATGCGTCATTCCAAACTGATAAAGATGATACAAAGTCTCAGACGGGTTATGTCTTTGTCATTAATGGAGGAGCAGTTGACTGGAAGAGCAAGAAGCAAACAACGGTTGCGATGTCTATTACAGAAGCTGAGTACATAGCTGCTTCAGAAGCTGCGATGGAAGCTGTTTGGATTAGGAAATTCATTTCGGGACTCGGAGTAATGCCCTCAATCGAATTGCCTTTAAATGTGTATTGTGACAACTCTGCTGCAATAACATTTGCCAATGAGCCTGGAGTCATGAAGGGCGCCAGACATTTTCCTCGTCGATATCACTATGTTCGAGAACAAGTCGACATAGGTGAAATCAATCTACTCAAAGTTCATACAGATGAAAATCTAGCTGTTCCCTTTACGAAGCCTTTGCCAAAAGATAAACTTACTAACCATGCTGATGGGATAGGACTTCGTTAGCTAGTAGTTTTATGCAGATCTGTGATTAGTATTTGGATAAAGGATGTTATGAACAAATATTACTTTAATGAAATAAAATAGTTTTTTATGTTTATTTTCATTTTCTTAATATTATATCCTATATTTGCATGTTTAATCCGTGAGTAACTTATGTTATTCTAAATAGTCCGTTGTCGATCAATGATGTGGGAATGTCATTGAATTAAGACAAATCTGAGTTTTGGTAGAATATACTTTTAAAGTATATTGATGCGTGGGACATACCAGATTCACATGATATTCAATGAATTGAATATAGGACTCATCCCAACTTTACATGATGATACTTTATGGGTCTTTGTCATTAAGTATATCATGAAGTGTTTATCCTCAGACTTGAGATACCAGATAACTGATATGAATGTAGTGCATTTGTGTAAGATAGTTTAACGCTATCCGTAACTGGTAGTTATAAGGGCTATTTTCGGAAGTGTTGCAAAATTCATGAGTTATGTTTGTAGTCAAGAGAATTTGTTCCTTTGAATTTTTTTCAAAGCATAATACTATATTTGGGCCCCTCGTAGGGTTGACAAGATGTTTGTATGGCCATACCCAAGATCTATCTGGAATACGTTCAGATGATTTGGTAATCTTGTTCAATCATATACAACGAGAAACAGAATGTTAACTTATGAAATGACTTGATCCATATTCATAGTTAATGTAGTATTAGTAGCAAAAGGATAAGTAAAAATGATGAATCATTAAATGGTTTTTTCCAGGAGACCATGCTCGATTCGATCTGGGGGCGTTGGCGTGTGAAAGCTAGACTAACCAATGTCATTACTATATTTAGTAATATCCAAGTGGGAGCTGAAAGGTTTTATGGATATTTAAATAATAGTATGTCCGGATTCGAACTCGAGACTTCGGGATTGCACACATTATGTATGAGAATTGATGTACATAATTAATATAAATAAAACGTTATTAGTATTAATTATTAGTCACTAAATAAAACATAACGATAGTTAAATAATTAACGAGGTTTGGTTAACGGTCGTTAAATATTAACTAGAAGGACTAAGAATGAAATTAGAAGTCGGGAAAGTTCTAGAACCCCTTGTGGGTCTTTGGCCGATCGGTTATGGGTTCCCAAACCCTAACCCACACAAACTTGGTCACCAAGTTAAGTTACCTATAAATACAAACCCTTGTATTCATTCATAACTTAATCTTGGATCACCAATAACCTAATTTCTCCTCTCCTCTCTCCCTCTTTGTGTGGCCTAGGGATGGCAATGGGCGAGAAAAAACCCGCAACCCGCGGGTACCCATACATAAATGGGTGGGTATAATCGTCAATTTTCACCCACGGGTGGGTCATGGGTGAAAATCTATACCCATCAGTGGGTGGCGGGTGGGTGACGGGTGAGGCATACCCATCACGGGTAAACCCATGACACCCATTTAAAATACCTACGGGTATACCCTTCAAAATACCCTTGGGTGTACCCATAAACCCATTTATACTAATTAAAATATTTATAATATTGCAGGTATACATTTAATAGTTACCAAGTATTAAGAAAACACATTAACCTAAAAGTTTATTTGAGTTTCAAGACTAAAAAGAGAATATGAAAGATCAAATAATCAAAGTTATATACATGTGATTTGGTGTAATGATATTTAATTGCTACTTTCTGACATGTGTTTTAAGCATTTTGTGAACTTGGTATTTGGCAAATTGATTGGTGTCTTGTTATGCAATTTCATAATTAGTTTTCTTATCATGGTTTTGTAGTTTCGTTGCATTACACTCACCCATGGGTTTACCCGTGGGCAATAAATACCCGCGGGCATGGGCATGGGTAGAAAATTGTACCCATTGACGGGTACGGGTGGGTGACGGGTGAGAAATAAATTACGTGGGCGGGTAACGGGTTAGAGGTACCCGTGCCCATTACCCACGGGTGCCATCCCTAGTGTGGCCGGTCGAAACACCCTCACCCCAAGGGTTTTCGATTTTTTGCTTAACTCAAAGATACAAGTGTTGGTTTTATTTGTGATTCAAGGAACTAGCTTTTCCACATCAAATCGCTATTAAGTACGTGTGTACAAGAACGAAGGACAAGCACGCTTGAGCTTGTGTAATCTTGGTGGTCGACTTGTGTTTGGGTCGAATTGATAAACCCTAATTATTAGGGTTTTGGGTTTTGTTCTTGTTTAATCAACGTTTGATTCTTGAATTGCTAAAAGGTACGCACTTTCTTGTTTGGTTAATTATTTACATATATTATTCCTATTGTCTTCCGCTGCATGCTTTGATGATGTTATTTGTTTTATATATAATTGTTATGAGTATAAAATTCCAACAACATTGTCTAGGAGTCTGTAAAATTTTGATGGTAAGCTCACATTTCGGTACGTACTAATCAGTTTTACCGGTGCATATATATATCTACAAGTATTCAATATAAACTTTATTTCATGGATTCTGAGACGTTGGACCATTTAATTACTATTAGTAGAAGTAGGTATTACCATGTGCTAGAAGCATTGAATATAAACTGTGCACTCGACAACTTTTTTACTCCATCTGGTGACCTACTTTGGTTAGTGTAATTAAATCATACGACACGTGAAATTTTGTCATGCCATAATTCAAGGTAACTACATTCATTTTGTATTCCGATTATGTACAAAATCTCATATCACGTTCAAAGATGTATTTTTTACGTCGTGGCCTTGTTTGTTATACCGGTATGTCAAAGAACATGCAAACCGAATGTGGTTATTTCTGCGACCAATCTATCTTTGAATACAGAGGGTTTATGAATTAGGAATGCGTAGAATTTTGGTCGCAGGCACAGGCCCGTTTGGTTGCGGAATGCTCACTGAATTTGCAAAGAGCAGCAAGTTTGTTTAATGCACAACCTGTGCAAGAATTAGACAGTCTCAACCGAAAACTCAGGGGTCATATATTTATTGTTGCCAATGTGCATCAATCTAGTAACTATATCTCCGAACTCTATGTCTAGCTCCTTCATTATAAGTCGAGCATATCATTTTAGTAAGAACAATTGGTTCTTTGCATAAAAAAGAAGGAGCTAGTTCCGGATGGTCAAAAAGCTTTGAACTTCTGATTAGGATTTGTATTTCGCAGATACAGTGTTGTGGCCCACAATGGAATTGGATTATTACATCTTTGTCGAATATGCGTCCTAATTGGGACTTATACGTGTTTTTTGGGATCCTTAGTTCCTTACCGCCCGGCTGTTGGCCCATATACCAAAATATGAAATAATCTCTATTTTCTATAAATCTGTCATCATTATAATCGTTACATGTTCTAATCTATAAATACATATCGAAAAGGTACATGTTGAACCGTTGTGATGGTTCAATATATGGCAGTTATGTCATAACTGTCATATAATTGTTTGTAACTGCTATTTGGCAGTTATTTTCAGCGAGTTGACTTTTCCATGTTGACTTTGACTTTCGGGTTTGACCTTTAGTATGGGTAGATTGGGATTAACACAATATTCTCCCTCTTAATCACAATCGCTGCGAAGTAGATCTTTAAGTCTTTTGTAGTCGTCTCACATAACTCCATTTTGCTTCCTTTAACAATCGTTGCAACATTGATCGAATTTTAGAATCTTCTGCACTCCCTGTTGTCTTCTGCATTCTCTGCTGTTTCTGCATTCTCTGCCGTGTCTGCACTCTCTGCGATTTCTGCACTCTCTGTGGTTTCTGCACTCTCTGCTGTTTTAGCACTCTCTGCTGTTTCAGCACTCTCTGCTGTTTCTGCAATCTCTGTTGTTTCTGCAATCACTGCGGTATGCTCATTGTATCATTTCTCTTCAGTTGTAGTCGCCATAAGCAATGTTGGCTCTAAGTCTTCTTCAATAAAATTGGATTGTTCTCTGACTTGATTCTTGCTTTTATTTTGACATTCATAGGCATAATGTCCAAGTTTGTGACATCGATAGCATGTGACTTGAGATTTGTCTCTTGTATCTTCTTCAAAAGACGCTCGTTCTTCCCTTTTAGATTGATAATTGTTCTTGTCTTGTTCTCGGCCTCGAGACTGGTTAAATCTTCCCTGGCCATATTCTCTAAAAGGTTTTCCTTGTCCTTCATATCGTGTGAACATCAAATTCTCTTGACTGTTCACTTGTTACCCTTCTTAAACTTAATCCTTTCTTCATAGGTCTTAAGTCATCCAATTGCTTCTTCCATAGTCATTTCACTTAGGTCGGAATATTGTTCTATAGATGCGAATATTTGCAGATACCTATCGGGTACAGCATTTAGTAGTTTCCGTACTAAGGTTTCATCTTCTATGGTGTGTCCTAGACTAGCGGCTTTGTTTACGAGAGTTGTAAGTTTTGTAGTGAAGGTGTCGATTGTCTCGTCTTCCTTCATGTATAACATCTCAAAGTCGGATTTGAGTGTTTGAAGTCTTGCTTGTTGAACTCTGTCTTCGCCAATGTGTCTAGTTTTTAAAGCATTCCAAATGTCTTTGGCGGTTTTGTGCTTTGTTATTTGAAGTAATTATTCTTCGGGTAAGGCTTGGTAAAGAAATACAATAGCGGTTTTCTCTTTTTTCTTATTGGGTTGAGTCGTGTCAGTCGGCTCTATTGTTTCCCATAAGCTATTTGCTTCGAGAATGATTTGCATGCGAATTGCCCATAATGAGTAATTCGAGGGTTTTAGGATTGGGCATTGAAATTGGGGTGTACTATTTGTAATATTAGTACTAGGTTCCTTATTACCACTTCCTTTCGTCATATCTTAACTATATTGACAATAAAAAATATCTCCAAAAATCTAACACGAGGTGTGTTGAAAATGTTTTATTTTTCCTTATAGGCTATAAAACTTTATAGGACGAGTTTTTTTTAATCCAAAACTATCCTCGGAGATTATAAATTTTAAAAGCGAATAACCTAAGGTTAATTTCTCCTTAAAATTATTCCTAATAATATAATAAGCAGTGTAATCACTAGGTTATTATATTTTTTAAACCTCGAAAAATACTAACTTCAAATTAAGAAGTATCTTATCTAAAGTAAAAACTATACAATATATTAATTGAAAACTAATATACTATATATATCAAAAACAAAGTGAAGGGTGGTATTTGCGAATTTTGGAACCTCGGGGGTTATTAAACCTGTAGCCCTCTTAAATTGTTGGTTCGGTGTTGCCATGGAAATACTTTGCGCCTCCCTTTTTTTGCTTATCTCTTCTTCTGAGATAAAAGATCTCTCTCCCTTTGAGACTTAGAAACCGCTCTTGGTTCTTTGATGGGTTGACCGCCGTGTGTTTCGTTTGGTTAACCGCTCCTTGTTTTTCTCCGGTTGGTGTGTTATTTTCGAGCACTTGGAATCCCACAGAAGCGAACCTAGGGTTTCTTTGAATTGGGGATTTTCTGACCGTGTAAAAATTGAATCAATTGACGATTCAATTGGGTGTTCTGGTCTTGATTCTTCAAACTAACAAGTGTGTTTGTTCCTTCTTATGAATTGATTTGATTATTGCCCCTTGATGATGACTTAGCGTTATCCTCTCGATGTTATTTTTCTGTTTTGAATTTTGGGTTCGGATTTTTTACCGTGCCTAACCCTTTGATAATGATGATTTCTGGGTTATGTATTTTTTCGGTTGATGTTCTTGACAGAAAAGTTTGCAAAAACAAAAAAAATATGAAGCCCTTTTGTTATCGGTTAAAATTAATCACGAAAGTGAGTAATCCCTTGGTGACAAGAGTTGGATTCTCTTGATGACAAACACAAAATGATTTCAGTGATTGTGTTTTAATCGGATTTGCAAACTGTTTTTGGCCGAAAAAATAGTGCGGTTTTGATTCAAAAATAGGGAAAAAAAATAATCTTGGTATATGATGATTTTGGCTCTGATACCAATTGTTGGCCTAATTTCACGGATCTTTAATCAACGATATACCAAAATATGAAATAATCTCTATTTTCTATAAATTTGTCATCATTATATCGTTACATGTTCTAATCTATAAATACATATCGAAAAGGTACATGTTGAACCGTTGTGATGGTTCAAGATATGGCAGTTATGTCATAACTGTCATATAACTGTTTGTAACTGCTATTTGGCAGTTATTTTCATCGAGTTCACTTTTCCATGTTGACTTTGACTTTCGGGTTTGGCCTTTAATATGGGTAGATTGGGATTAACCCAATACCGGCCACCAGAGAAAGCAAAATGGTCCATATATAATACGACATATAATGGCTTTAGATATGTTTTTTTAACCCAATATAACCCGACCCGATAAGCCTTATCGGGTTCGGGAATACAACCCGACCCGATAAGCCTTACGGGTTCGGGTTTAGGACAACTCGACCCTACTGAAACCCCTACTTGAGATAATGTGTGACGGCACCGTGGATCTCTTTTGATATTCAAACTTCCGTTCCTTGCATCTATTGGATCGAATTTCAGAAATTGTTCGTATATATTTTATGATGTTGATGTCGATTTTCAGTTTCATAGGTTAAATTGGTATTGTGTGTAATTGTAGCATGCATCATGAAATGTTTTATCCTCTTTAGATCTCTTTTTATATGAATAAAAGTAATTAATATTATTATAAAACAGTAAACATATAAATTTAAATTATCTCCAGGATATATGTGTGTGTGTGTAGGTCATGTTAAAAATCTCTCCCCCTAAATCCTCTGGCGATTTTTTACGACTAAAAAAAACCCTTAATCATTTTTTTCAACAGATCGCTTCTCAGTTAATCCCTTACACTCTTGAATCTTGGTTGGTTTATGTCCTGTATATGACCCTCCCTGATTCTTAGTTTGTTTGGTTTTTACCTCTGATCGATTTGTGTTCTTCTTTAGGGTTCAATTTAATCGCAAGGTTTAGGTTTTTTCGAGTCGGTTCAATCTACTATTAACTATTCTTAATTCAGAAGTATTGATCTGACATTACTATGGGTTAGGTCATCGTGCCTTCAAGACTATTAAACCCTAGTTTTATCAACTAGGGTTTTACATATACTTTGACGTTAAAGGTGATTTACTTGTTGTTTCGGAGTGATCAGATTATTGGTGGATGTTTAATTCGGGAGGGAAGGTTATTGTTTTGGAGGATATGTTTAATATGAGCGAACTTAATCCGAGTGATGTGACAAAAGATGCTAACCCCCCTATGTCGAGTGTTACTGCTGTTGGGGAGTTATCTTCACATGATGTTGGTATGAATCGGCTGATGGAAGCTGACTTGGGAAATTCCGGAGTTAACAAGACACATGTGGAGCCGATTTCACTTGTTTCTAGCCCTAGTCATTACACACCGGAGGGTCATGATACTTTATCGAAGATTCGTGCTATTGAACAAAAAATTCTAGAGGGGAAGCTTGTTTTAGTGGGTGAGGACGGGATTCCATTAAAACCATCTGGGTTAGTGGATTCGAAAACTTCCATTGGGGTTACTCCACTTAGTTTTCCAACGGTGCCGCAGTCTCAGAAGGAGTTTACTACTTCTACTGGGGCTAATCCATTTGAGCATCTTAAGGTGCCGCAGTCACAGAAGGAGCTAGAGGAGATGCTTACTGCTATTGGTTATTATTCGAAACCTCCTCATGTTACGAGTGGTCCTATGGCTTCTAATGTTAATGGCCATAATAATGCTAATGATAAGGTTGATACGAATGCACATGGGGCTGTTGGTATTGAGAAGGTTGGTGTGTATGCTTTGAAACAACCTTCTTCATCGTATGCTGGTGTTACTTCTACTGAACCAAAGAAATACACGTCAAACTTTCGTAGGTTGGAGTGTAGTAAGAAAGCTAATGGTGTGGATCTTTCTATCCAGATGAAAGTGGTTGAAGAGGTGAACACTAGGTTTGAGAATACTTTGTATGGGTATTTCCTTGGTCAACGCCTTGCTTTTCCTGTTGTTGATTACTTTGTACGCAATGCGTGGGCTAAGTTTGGTATACAAAAGGTAATCATGAATGCAAAGGGGTTCTTCTTCTTTAAGTTCAATTCGAAGAAATGTGTTGATGATGTTCTTGAAAACGGTCCTTGGTTGAATAGAAATGTACCTATTATTCTTAAACCATGGACATTGAACACCAACTTACTTAAAGAGGATTTGACTAACATCCCGGTGTGGGTTAAATTCCATGACGTTCCTCTTGCTATGTTTTCTGATGATGGCCTTAGTCTCCTTGCCACATTGATAGGCACACCCAAAAGGTTAGATGCTTTTACTAGCCAAATGTGCAAGGACTCGTGGGGCCGTAGTACTTTTGCTAGATGCATGATTGAAGTGAAGTCGGTTGAGGTGCTTAGGGACAACCTTACTGTTGAGATACCGTTACTTGATGGGTCGGGTTCGACTTTTGAGAAGATACAGGTTGAATACGAGTGGAAACCACCTCATTATGATAAATGTAAGATTTTTGGTCATACTCTTATTGAATGTCCTAAAGTTGTTGAACCTCCTGCTCAGCCTACTAAGCGTGTTAATGATGGTTTCAAGACGGTCAATAATAAGAAGAAGGGAAAGCAAGGTGGTTCTACTATTCCGGGTCAAGGAGGGTTTACTAAACCTGTTGTGGGTAAGCAGTTTCAATATCAACCCAAAAAGACTCCTCCTGAACCTAAGAAAGTGGAAGTCACTAAGAAGAATGCTTCTGATGTGGCTAGTTCGAGTGGAACAAAGATCTCTACATCTAATCAGTTTGATGCTCTTAATATTGAATATACGGATGCTTTTGGTATTCCTTCAAATGACACCAACAAGGATGTGGATTCTGGTTGTTCAGTGGAAGTTAATGAAGATAAGTCTACTAAGACAGGTACTGCATCACAAGAACCCCTTGTGAGTGATTTGAAAGAGATAGAGTCGGGTGTGGCTCCTAAAACTAGTGATTCTTGTATTCCGCCCGCCTCTTCTACTAAGAGAGTTAATCCTTTTTCTAAAGTGGGAGAGATTGTGGTGTCTGATTCTGAAGATGAGGTGGTTGCTAACCCATTTGAGGAGTCTGCTAATCTATTCGGTGGTGGCCAAGAGTTTGAAGATGAGTATGATGACTATGACTACGATGACTATGCGAAGCAGGTTTCTGATCTTCCAGGGAATTTGGATGCCTTTAATGCCATGTATGGCACCAAGCTTCAAGGACCTAGGAAGTAATTTTCTTTCGTTATGTCCTATGTTATCATTTGAGTAGTGGTTTGTTTTCTTGTTTAGAAAATATGTAGTATCTTGTTATGTAAGCTTTATGCCTATATAACTGGCTGGGATATGGGATTTCACTCATATCCATTGTACTTAAACGTTTTTGGTTAATATATTTACCAGGGTACAGGATTACTCTCATTTACCCAAAAAATAAATTATCTCCAGGATCCTATTAGAACAAGCCCATACGTTAAATTAGTTGGTTTCAGTTTCATATTGTTGATAACACTTCAACTAGGGAGTAATGAAAAAAACATATCTCAAAGAAAACAGAATCATGCATAAGAATCATTTTTTAGAGTACCCTTGTCTTAAATATACACAAGTATAATCTGCACACAACAATCATACAAAAGTATTACTCCATTGTGAAAGTATAAATGTCTATATTTACAAAAAGGCTTCTTGTGTATTGCTGATTTATCAACTCATCACAATCTGAATTATTTAAAGTCACAAAATATATTTGGAATTTAGAATAATTACTTTGGTAATAATATGAACAAGCTTGTCCCATCTCATAAGTCGAGCTGGAACAAGCTTGTTCCCAATTGATTAAGTCAACATATTTACCCAAAAAATTAATTAAGTCAACATTCTAGCAAGGCGAGTTTGGTATATTCACGTCTTCCCTCTTTGATTAACTCGGATCGAAAAAATATAAACTTGTACTCTCTTTGGTGTCCATTGTGTGACGATATCTTGAATAACGGATCACCTTTTGGTTCAGTGTTTGGTGGCTAGAAATGTTTGTGACCATATCTCTACCCCGGAATATTTGAACACTAAATGCTCCGCTTCTATTTTGTTGGATCGACACTCTAATAAATATGTTGAACTTGTTTTGTTGCTGCAATATGGATTATCTTTAAGTTTGAAATGTTGTCAATTTTCAGAACAAGAGCGCGCAGCTTCTTGACGACATACAACCCCTCTCGTTTTTGGGGCTTTAAAAAGATGCAAAGAGTTTAATTTATGGTGTCTTATTGATGTTAGCTAGTTCTTTTGTGTTTCTTTGCATCTATTGCAATTAATTCTAGATGCTAGCTTCTTTTAGCTTACTACTATATATAACAAAGTCTCTTTACTGGACAAAAAAATTAGTATTTGAACATGTTTGTTTATTTATATGAACATGAAAATAATTAATAACCCGAAAAAAAAAAGAGGTACACCGGGTGCCATCTAGCCAAAATGTTTCGACAGTTATCATATTTTTACCCTTTCGACCAATTACCCAACTCATTCCATATGCTGATCTGTCTTTTCTGCTTAGAATATTATACGGAAAGCAGTGTAAATGAATCACTGCATGTGAAATTTAATGCACCAAAACTACCACAACTATGTGCAGTTGGGATTGGCCAAAATTTAACCTAGCCTACTGTAAACATTTATACCACGTACCATACTTCCCGCTCTATATTTAAAGACCTCATTGGTCTCTTGCTTCTTACAACATCATACATACAAAGAAACCATAGTCTTTGTATGTGTGCATATACTACACTTAGTAATAATATATTTACAAAAATATTGTTACACTAAAATGGCAACCTCAAAATCACTTGCTATATTTTGGTTCTTATTTTTGGCGTTATTTTGCGCGGCTGCTCTCAATGCTGATGCTCGAGCATTCTTCGTGTTTGGGGACTCATTGGTCGATAACGGCAATAACAATTACTTGACCACAACTGCCCGTGCCGATAATGTGCCATACGGAATTGATTTTCCGACTAAGCGTCCAACGGGGCGTTTCTCTAACGGGCTTAACATCCCAGACCTTATCAGTTAAGTTTATGTTTTCATGTTTATTTTCATGTCATCACTATATGGTACATTTTAAAGAAAATATCATGAACATGTTATAAATAACTTATTTGAACAATTATAGGAGTATCTTTCAGGTGTTTAATAATTCTGTGATTTTGCCATTTTGAGGAAGTTATGATTATATCAATAATTTCAACAGCATAAGAAACTACGTAATAAAATCAGATGTATTTTTTTAGTCTATTCATAGCACTATATAGTTTTGGACCTTATTTAATTATTTCACTATCAAGAATATAATACAAACTTTTGGACCTTTTTTATATATGCAATGTACGTTACATTGTTATGAAGTTGGAACTAAAGCAAGTGTTTCTTTAATTAACAGGTGAGGCCATAGGTTCAGAAGCAACATTGCCATACTTGAGTCCAAACCTCACAGGTGACAAGTTACTTGTTGGAGCAAATTTTGCTTCTGCTGGAGTTGGAATACTCAACGATACCGGAAATCAGTTTGTAAGTCATATCACACATTTAATTACCTAATTGTGCGTAGTTACCATTTTCTTAGTACGGTATAGATTTAGTGTTCAAATACGTACATATTTGGTCAGTCTATGGGATTCCGAAAAATAAAAATAAGGTAAGCGTGCAAAAAATTACACCATTTGTGCAAAATGTTTGAGAAAATAAAGAATTTCCCGAAGTATAGTCGTGTAACAAATTAAAGTGATACTAGCTTGTATAAGAAAGTGTTGACTCGTGTAAATTTGCAGAACCAATAATGAAACGAAGCATGAAAATGTATACTGTATTTATTTACGTATTATGTGAGCTATCTTTAATTTAGAAGTTACTCGTATTGTTTATAGGAATGACTCAAAGGGTACACAAAGTTACATTTTAGTAACTTAAATTTCTCATAATAATAGAAACAGCAATTGTATGAAAGAGTATAGGTTGTTATTTTAGGATAACATAACTTGTAAAAAAGGAAAGTGGGGCAGTTATGGTTTTCATAAAATCAATGTTCACTAGCTCATCTTTCTCATATGAATTATGAGAAAAAAAATTATTCGTTTATTTAGTTTTAGACTTGCATCGATCTAACACATAAACCTATTCATTTTGTTTGACTCTCTAAAATCGGATCTTCTTGTATGTGATGCAGTTTAACATCATAAGAATTTCAGCACAAATGCAATATTTGGAGCAATATAAGCAAAGAGTGAGTGAGATAATAGGCCAAGAAGAGACTGAAAAGCTTATAACAGGCGCTTTAACCCTCATTACATTGGGAGGCAATGATTTTGTGAACAATTACTTTTTGGTCCCTTTCTCCGCAAGGTCACGGCAGTTTGCACTTCCGGATTATGTCGTTTACATCGTGTCCGAGTATCGTAAAATTTTAATGGTAATCAACCTTTCCTTTCTAATATACATGTATAATTTTAGCACATGGAGCATGTCGAAAATGGACTTTATATGATTTTTGTTTAATGGACTATCTTGTTTTAGTCGGTTGGACCATGGAACTACTAAAGATGAAAAAGTAAAGGGCCAAGTTATACATACCCCTCCAAAAAGTATTTTAATACCCACTTTAGATGTTTTTAATGTTTTTTTAAATTATATAATTTTTGTTTGTTTCTATTATAAAACTACGGAACAAAAAGTACGAAACATAAAAATGTAAAGTTTGATAAGACAAAAAAATACGTAACAGAACTGAAAATAGGAAATTAAAAACGATAGAAAAACTATCTTTGTTCTCTTGGGTTAAGGTGGGTCACGATGGGTATTAATAACATCACCCAAAAATAAATTGGAGATGTGCTGAAATTCATCTTTTGACAGTATACTTATTACTAAAGATAGAAGTAGGTATTACCATGTACAAGCATTTAATACAAAACTTATTACTCAGCCATGATCTGACTCCATTGGTGGCCTACTTTTGGTCAATTAAATTATCTGACACGAGAAATTTGTCATGCCATAATTCAACGTAGTTACATTCATTTGTATCATATATAATACTCGCTCCTTCCCATATTTGTTGTCCGCTGTTGATTTTTGAATTTTTTTTTTAACTTTGACTTTAAATATTTATTTGTGTTATATAAAACTTGATAAAAATTATATCAATAAAAGTACATTTAATACACAATCTTTTCATATATTTTGCATAAAGTATTATATAACACAAATACAAATATTTAAGGTCAAAGTTGAAAGATAAATACTTCAAAAGTCAACAGTGGACAATAATTATGGGACGAATGAAGTATTTTTTATCAAGTTTAGTATCATGTTCCAGGATGTAATTTTTTCAAGTTGTGGTCTTATTTTGGTTATTATATATTTGTCAATGAATTTGCAAACTGAATGTAGTTATTCACACAACTGAGAATTTGAATGCAGAGGCTTCACGAGTTAGGATTACGTAGGGTTTTGGTAACAGGCACAGGCCCCATAGGTTGTGTTCCAGCAGAACTAGCACAGCACAGCAGTAATGGCGAATGCGCACCAGACTTGCAAAGAGCAGCAATTTTGTTTAACCCTCAACTCCAAGATATGCTAGACAGTCTCAACACAGAACTCGGGAGTCATGTATTTATTGGTGTCAACATCCGTCAATCCAGCATTGACTTCATTGCTGACCCTGAAAAATACGGTACATCTCTTTCTAAATCACGAGAATCATGGTTCATACGCAGATTGTGAATATTTCTTATCTGATAATTTTCACGATTGTGAATTATCTTGCACCGTTTTTCTTATTTCTAGCAAAAATAATGGTTTTTTCTAAACATAAAAGTTCCTAACAAAGGCTCGAAAAGTTGATCATTGTCTCTAATGTGTTTGTGTAGGATTCGTTACTTCCAAGTACGCATGTTGTGGACAAGGACCATACAATGGAATTGGACTATGCACACCTAGGTCGAATTTGTGCCCTAATAGAGATATATACGCATTCTGGGATCCTTTCCACCCTTCAGAGAGAGCAAACCGATTCATTGTTAAAAACATTCTAGCGGGCTCTGCCGACTACATATCACCCATGAACCTCAGCACCATCATGGTTTTGGACGCTGCAGAGAATGTGTGATCGCATTAATGATCTTTTGAGGAATTCAAGCTCCTATACCTTGCATTTATTGTATTTCATAGATTCTTCGTCTAAGACTTATATTTTAAATGTTTATTTTCAGTTTTAATTGTTTGATTGGTTGTTTGCCAGATTATTGTAGCATCGATCATGAAAGTATCTTATCTCATTTAGAACTCTTTTTATATGAATAAATCAAAAGGATTGTCTTTTTAATTGTGTGAGGATGAATAGGTTATTCTAATCGATTCGTTAGTGATTGACGTGAATTATATTAGAAATATATTGCAACACAAAGCTTGATAAACATGATTTCAACCTATCCAGTTTTTAACATACAATTATATGGTATCCACTTTTTGTGTTCTATATCTAGATTGAGAATTTGAGATCGCGCTCTCAATAGCAAAACCATAATATATTTTGCTTACTTTCCTTAGTATCTGGCACATTTGGCTTATATAATACACGAGATCATATAGATTGCAATGGTGTGTTGTCATCCCTCTCATTAGCCTTATTCTATTTGTGACCATATATAGTATCTGAAACCCTTAATCTGAACATTGAAGCAAAGTCTTCTCCATTATATAGGATCACAAAGAAATCAGACCAAATTTTTCAAACTAAGATAGACCATGATAATCTAGTTATCTTAGAATGCATATTTAGTTAGGTTGGTGAAGATCTGTACAGTAGGATTAAAATTTCTTTATACACCAGCTGTTTCTGCACTTTGTGTCTCCTAGGGCCACAGAATAACCCATAAATGATAAGACTATCTTTATCAACAACCCATCACAAACCAATCTCTTAATAAAATATTAGTATCTCTTTCCTCCACTTACACAACCAATACATACAACCAATCTATATTTTTTCATCATTTATCAACAACCAATCTATACTAAATATTAAAAATTACAAAAGAAAAGAGAAAAAAAAAGGCACAAAGTCAGATTGTGAGTTGGCAATCTTGGGTTGCCAAGTGATCTAGGTTGCTTCATTAGGTTGCTTATTTTTAATATAATATTGTTTTTTATGTCCTTTTTGTCTTTCAAAAGGTTAGCAACCTATACCAATAAACATAGCCTAAGTAAAATCTGCTCAAAGGACATTAGGCTCTTTCCAACCAGCTGCAATTTAGGAAAAATAATGTATCTTTCAAAAATTATTTTCATTCAAATGCTTACAACTAGATCCCTCAGCACGTGTACGAAAGGCTTTGACATAAGTCGTACTAACGAAGTTTTAACATAAGTTGTACTAATTGAGTTTGTTAAATCTACTTGTTTGATTGTCATTTAAATAAAAATATTATAAACTACAACAACAATGATAAATGTAGCTTTTTAAAAACAAATATACAATTTATCGGGTATTTGTTATATAAAAGTTAATATTAGACATTCTATAAAGTTTTGGGTCTAAATATATATAATCTATTAAGCAATGTTGTTTCATATTTAACTTTTAAAGTTTAATTAATTACTCATCTTTTTTTTTTTCTTTTTTTTCAATTTACAACAATTCTTTGTAATTTATAGTCTACATCAAATTACCGATCGAATTTTCTAATATTTTAATTATAACCACTAAATTTTTAGAAGAATCCGCTTTTCTTTTTTACCTTTTTCTTTACAATTTTGCACGTGTACTTTTTATACATTTTTAGCAATGTTGACAAAAAAAAACTCATTTTTGACTTTTCAGTTGGTGAATAGGATGGCTCGATCTAAAATTGAGCTCTCATATTGGTTGATGCGAAACATCCATTTTAATTTTCTTTTTACCCTTATATAAGAGATTTTTTTTAATAGAAACTCAAACACGCCTAAACTACAAAAATGAGTTCTCCCCAACGACCCCCATACAAGAACATCTTAACTTCCTTCTGGCCCAACCAAAAAACTAATTAGTGGATCCTTGATTTGGTTGAGCCGAAAAAACCAACAAGTCAATTGATTACCCCCTTATCATTTTGGGTCGAATCTGGTCGGTTCACATCAAATTTAACACAACTGCATAACTAAAACATCAAACATATATGTTAGGGGTTTAGAATTGTAAGATGGTATAGCTTAATAAAAAACACAAAAACTCTAGATCTTAATAACGAAATAGTTGGAAGGATTAAATCGACAAAACACAAATGCTTACATTAATGATTTGATTGTTATCAATGAAATAACAACCAAGATAACTATAATGTATTGGAATTATTTAAAGTTTTAAACACACTTATAAAATTCTAATGAATAATGAACTTGTTCAATGCGCAGGAAAGAAAGGTAATATGATGCTTTGGCGAATAATGTTTTTAGCAAGGGCGGAGCCATCTTGCAAGTACTGGGGGAAAAGGCCCCCAACAAAGCTTCATCATAGGACTAAAGTAAAGCAAGCAAGGCCTAAAAGGCAAGGTGCTCAGGTAAAGGCTAAGCTTAGTTGGACGAGTCCCGACAACTTATTTAATTCAAAATTTTCTTAGCAACAAATACGTTTTGAACCCTTTCGAGTGAGAGCTTAGGGATAATAGCTAAATTAGTAGGATAAATGGTTAAATTTTTTGCAAAAATCAGTGGTACCCTCAACTCAGAAATTGGTGTGTCCTGTTCAAAAAGAAAAATCATAAATTGAATCCTCGATTTTTTTGCTCCCGGACATTGTACGTGGAATGACAGAAAAAGGAGAAAAATGTTGAAGATGGGAAATGGAAAGTTGGACGCAGAGTCAAAAATATTGAGAGGTGAGTAACATTATATAATACACAAAGAATGATGAAAGCAAAACATCAACCCAAATACATACCGTACTTTATTTATGCTATTTTAGGCTCTTACCTTTTGTGATGGAATGTTAAATTAGTTTCAATATATAAAAACTTTAATTTTTATTGAGATTCTTAACCTTTGTTATAAGAGAATTGATACTCACACTAAATAAATTGATGCATACATCACAATATCACTCCACTAATGCATATGTTATAACATGGCATGTACATAATTATGGTGTGTGCATCGATTTATTTGGTGTGAGTATCACTCCCCATAAATGGTGCTGTTGTTTTTGTTTCAAATTTCAAGCTTAGTCTCACTCTTAAGAAAAAAAGAGAGAAAAAAAAAAGAAAAGAAAAAGAGTTCTACGTTAGCATCTTAAACAAAAAACATCCATGTTAAAATTACGAACATGTATGAGCGATTTATCACAATCTAATACTCAATACAAGTTTAGACACTCCTAACTCTTTTGTTTTTTTGGTTGCTTGTTTATATTTTATAAGTGAATATATATTACAATTCAGTTCAAAAAATTAAAAAAGAACAAAGACGATGACAAGTCGAGTTGAAATTATTTAAAATGAACTCGATGAAATTGCTTTATCATGTGATATACATTGCTAGTTTAGATAGTGTTAAAAGAAGTGTTTTTTGCATTTAATGTCACCGACCCGACCTGATCCACTTTGAACTTTACTATAAAAAGTTCGGCCCATTACCGAAACATTCTTGTCCATCGTTGCCCCATTCAATTAAATTTTTTGGCTCCGCCACTGGTATTTAGGTTATGTTGTATTGTGACTATGACTGTTACTTTTGATTTTGCTTTTTTCGTTTATAAAAATTATGATTTTTAAGTGTAAATCAAACGTTTTTTGTCTTGTGAGTTTCTTCAGATTTAGATATTTACATTAACGGTTGGAGTTTGTTATTTTTTCCTAATTATATTTAAAAATTACTTAATAATTTAAATTAAATTAATAATTTTAGGTTTTAACGCTATAAATAATCAAGTTAAGATAAATACAATATTACTTAAATTGTTACAAACCTTTTTCTTGAATGATTATATCGTGTCTTTAAATAACTATAACAATCATTGTTAAATTAATTTAGTTGCATTTATTACTAGCAGTTAGAATATCTAACGTAGGGATGAGCATTTCGAACCGAATCCCGGAACTGAACCGGAACCGTACCGAAACGGTACCGACTCTTGAAATACGGTACGGTACCGGGATTACGAAATAAGGTGAAAAAAAAATCGGGACCACTAATTCGGTACGGGACCGGTACCAAATCGGGAAATTCCCGAAAAAAAGCGGGGAAAACCCGATTTCCCGGTACCGATACCGGTACCGATATCCGAATCCCGTTCGGTACGGTACCGGTACCACTAATTTATGCTCGGGAAAAATCCGGTATCACTAATTCGGTACGCGATCGGTACGGGACTGGTACCGTGCTCATCCCTAATCTAACGTAATGTTTGGTATGTTGTAATCATAGCCGTATTGGAAAAAATTATTACAATGTAATGAATAAATGTTGTTTGTTTACATTTATATAATGTAATGATTCATTACAAGTAATGACCCATTACACCAAAACCATTTCTTAGGGGTCCCCTACTTTTTTTTCATTACATCTTATAATAGAATCAAAATTACATAAAACTCCATCATTAATTAACCACATTAAATAAATTTTCTATCATTAATGGGTATTTTAGTCTTTTTATTATCGATTCCATTACGTCTTATCATACAAACCAAACATGATTAATAACTACAATAAATCATTACATTACCCTCTTCATTCCATTACATCGTTTATTCTATTCAGTTGACATTTCATTCCATCTTACCAAACGATAAAGCTTTGGGAGGTCATACTCACATCACATCTTTTGATTCATGCATCACAATTTGTGTATTACAGTATTGTACGATACAAAATATAATGCATAAATTGTGATGCATGTATCAAAAAATGTAGTGTAATTATCAATTCCCTAAATCTTTTAAAAGGTTTATAAAATCATTATTGCATGCTAAATCATCAAAACACCACTATGCAAAAAAAATTAAAAAGTTTGAACATTAAATGCATTTATGTATAAAAAGGTTCAACATCATAAACATATTCATGGCACATAACCATAAAACAAGATCTCATTATAAGTGAAATAGAAAATGGATTATTTTTTTCATAGATTTTAAAACTTTCTTTTTAAACCTTCAATTATGAATGATCTAAGCTAGCAAGCACATTAGACGTCTACTATCTGCCATATATTTCACTATATTAATTTTGCTGTATATCTCATGTTGACTATTTCGCTCATTATTTTACTGCATCTAAAACCGCCAACAAATTCATTTATTCATACCAATAACGTCATGATTTGAATAACAAATATAACGTAAAATCAACATAGTTTATCAATTGTGTCAAATTAAATGTAAAGTCAACATAGTATATAAAGTGTGTCAAATTAAATGCGAAATGATGATGGTATTACTCAGGATTAGTTGTTGTAACTTTGAGTAAAATTTGCAATCTTATTTATTTGTTTACAAAGGTTATGATTTTGTTTCTTGATAGATATAATTGTCTTAGCTATATTCTAATTGTAAAAGTTAATGGAAATAAATTAGTCGAGATTTTATGAAATGTTTGTTAAAAATTACATATTCTTGGTTTGAAACACGATACAACGAACTTTCACAAATTAAATATAGCGAGATATAATATTCGCGCATTGCAGATGATGGAAAAACTTTCGTTTAAATGTGTAGCAACGAAAAAACTTTCTCCTATAAATAACGTGTAATGATAAACTATAAATCAAAACTAATTTATATATATATATATATATATATATATATATATATATATATATATATATATATATATATATATATATATATATATATATATATATATATATAATAGAGTTAACAATTAAGATAATATATGAATGATAACAATATCATTAATAATGTAAAAGTAATTGAGATTAAATTTTAAAATATATAATATTTTATTTCTTAAATTCAAAAATGTTCTTCATAACACAATTAATACAATAATATTAACGCCAAGTGAAGTGAATTAAATTCTAGAGTATAAATGAGTTTAAAGACATTTTTCATTTACTAAACTTAAGGTGTGTGTAGAATTGTAGAAAGGGGTGAATACGGTCTTTTCGAATAACTTGAAGTTTAACAACTTTTAGTCTTAAAGAGCGAACAAGTGGTTATACACAACAACAATTACAACCACAATATAAAACAAGTAAAAAGAGATAGACACCACGATGTATATTGGTTCGAGTAAGGGGTTTTATACCATCTGTACGTCCAGTTGCGAATCCATGACACCGATACTATTACTAAGTATAATCATTATGGTGGACTACGAACCATTACAACTTCATTCCCCTGATATGCACTAAGGTCGACGCTCACTAAGAAGAGTCACTCCAACAGTATTGTGCCCTAGGAAACCACCCACAAGAATCTCGTGATTCGACCTTCCCTGGTCTAGGCTTGATCACTAAGATACAAGACCTGTTACACCTTTGCTTATCCACAACCCGGATAAGACTTCAAATGATTTATAAGTGTGTGTTTTGATTTGAAACAATCTAACCTATCCTAGAGACTCGATTCTAGAAGAAAAGGTATAGAGAAGAAGACCCTCGACACAATTCAAAAAAGTGGTTCTTGTGAATTTCTCTTACAGAAGATGTGTTCTTTCAATTGATGATTAAGATGAGAAGTTAGAACACGACTTAGAGGGTTGAGAGAAAAGAAAATATAGAGAAAGAATGATTGGCAAGAGGTAAGAATGTGAAAGACAAGAGGTGAGTATTTATAGGCAAAACTTGGAAAATTCCTGAAGAGACTAGCGCGCTAGCTATGTGTAAGGCGCGCGGGCCAGCGCGTCCGGTACTCTAGAAATTTCCTGATTTTGCTTATTTATACCTGAATCTTGTTAACCCCCAATTTCACTTCACCTTTGACATTTTCAATAATATTCCAACACTCAAAGTGAGATAAGGTCAACCAACTCATTTAATCAAGGGCTTTGTTTTATATATTTAAAAATATTTGTGAAGTGAAAACTAGATAGTTAGGGGTTTTGTCTAATTTAAAAAAAAACAGAAGAACCATTGGACAATAGATGTTGAGTAATAACTTTATGTGCTCCCCAAGGGTTGGTTATTACCTTGCCTCCCAAATTTCAAATTCAAAATATGTTGTTGGTGATGAGTTGTATATTGTGAGATAGGGTTGAGTATGTAAGTGAGTGTGTAAGAGAAGAGGACATAATAACAATATTATATTTGTGGAGTTGGATTAATGTGAGAGAGTTGAATGTGTAGAAAGGAAGATGTGTAAGAATGTGTCATTTATGAGTTGGAAATGGTGATGTGAATGAGATAGAGGTGATTTGGGAAAGGTTGAGAGTGACGAAGGTTCATTTAATTTCAAATTCAAATTGAGAAGGTCGTGAGTGAGTAAGTAAGTGTGTATGTGTGAGGTGTGTGAATGTGAGTGTGTGTGAGTAATTAAAATTCAATTTTGAATGTTTAGAGTGTGTGAGAGGTATGAGTGTATGTGAAGCAAAAGGAATGACACATTGTAAGAATGTGTAAGACATGTGAGTTGGCAAGACTTGCAAAGCCAAACTTGGAGAAGAAGGGTGAATGAGTGTGCGTGAGTGATTTCAAATGCAAATTTGAATGATGAGAGTGTGAGAAGAATGAGGTAGGAAAAGCAATAGCTCTAAGAAAATGTGTAAGAGGTAAGTTGTATAATAGTTGTATGAGGAATGTGTTATTTGAAATTTAAATTCAAATTATAAAGAGTTGTGAGTGTGTGTGCCGTTTGAATGTGTATGTGTGTGTGTGTGTGTGCGTGGTTATTCAAATTTCAAATTTGAATGTAGAGAGTTTGTGAGGAAGAAGAAGAGTATGTGGTGGCATTATTTGGAATGAAAGGAACACAAGGGAACATTTGCGGTGTAAAGGACACAAGTACAAAAGTGTGTAAGAGAATGTAAGGGAATGTTTTTGTTTGTGAGAGATTTAAATAAATTCAAATGATGTTTATATTTTCTTGAATTCAAACTTGATAACCCTTGACTAACCAAAAATTAAATCATTTACTAATTATCTTGATGCAAGTAAGATGGGTGCTTTTCATCAAGGTAAATCAACATCTTATAAATGAGAGAATTGCATTTACGCAAAGTGACCTCGACTTAAATAAACCAATAAGGGAGTAAACCGTTACGTGATTAGTAAAGATAGACGTAATGATTATGGTCACTTGAATACTTTCCTTTGAAGTTCTAGTGAAAGTATAAACCTTCTAGGTTCGAGGAAAAATCATTCTGCCTTGGCTCGAGGCTTTGTAAAAACGTTTATGAATTGCCGTTTTGTAAAAACGGGAAGACTAGTTTTGGGCACATCTCTAAGTCTAAATATTAAAGTAAAATTCTAAAATGTCATGTATGAACCTGAATTGAAAGAAGCACCTTAGTTGGATAAGAGTAAAGCCGACTTGGAAAAACCGAACACCATGGAATTCAAAATCTGGCGCGCTGGCTATGTGTACCTCGCGCCAGGCCCAGTATTCCCGATTTTTTGATTTTTTTTACTATTGCTTGTAATTTTAAGTGTTGAATGTATATTTGTCATCATTAAAACATTATAAGATCTTTGGTCATTATTGCACCAACAATGTGTTATAAATGTTGATGTACAATTGTAAAAAGAATGATACAAAAAAGGTTATTATGATAATTTTTTATTTATTTTTTAACTTTAAGGGGGAGTTTTGCATTTACACTACAAGGTTGGACTCCTTTAGCGACGACGCAAATTGTCGCTAAAGGTGGAACAACATCATCGCAAAAAGCTTTTGCGACGACCCGTTGTCGCAAAAGGGTTAACGCCAAAGGCTCGTCAGAAAAGTTTTGGCTACAACAAAATTAAACTTTTCACGACGACCTGTGGGCCCACCAGAATTCAACACAACCTCTTGACTTTGGCGGGGTCCACACCTTCAGCGACAACAGGCGTCGTCGCTAAAGGAATTACTGTAATTAATTTATTTTACTTATTTATTTAGTATGTAAATATAAATAATTAAAATAAAATAATTTAAATTTGGTGGGAAACACCTTTAGCGACAGTGTAGTTGTCGCTGAAAGTGGGTTACCAAAAACTGGCAACCCACTTTTAGTGACTACCTTGTCCCGTTCAGCAAAAAATTACACGAGCAATTTGTTGCAATTCTAGATTTTTTCTGGAATTTTTTTCAAAAAAAATCTACCAAAACCAAATATGTAAATCACCCAAATGTATAATACAAAACGCATCCTTCCATTTTTTTCATTCAAAAACGACCAAACTAAGTCATTGTATTTTTCTATAACAATAAAATCAAGCTAATATACTAAGATGATAATGCAAATAACAAAAGAATGTCAATACAAATACTAATAACATACAAAATCCATACTCGTCATCATAAAGACCATCATACTCCCTATTACCATCATAATCCTTTCTTATAGTTTTATTCGTTTGACACGTTAACATTCATCTATCTAATTAATATTCGTATGTGCGCTATCGATATTATCAATGTAAGTTATTCCTACGAGTGGTATGGTCTGATGATGAGGGGTAGATTTAGTGATCCAGAAGCCTGGATCATAGGTCATAGTTAACGTTCATCAATTAACAATATGTACCAATATGTTGCTAGAAGAATTTATTTGTGTGTGTTGGGCGTTAGAGGTCACACGCAAGTGACCAACTAACAAAATAATATGTAGGTTAGGCATGTAGTTACATTAACATTTGCATCACACACTAGTTATATAAAACACAAATTTAGTCTTGATCATTCGCTAATAATTCTTTTTTATGAGATTTATTCGCTCGATACGTTAACATTAATCTAATTAACATTCTTATGTGTGCTCACGATATTATCAATGAAATGCAAGTTTTATGCGGCCTCGATACGAAAGTATCCACGATACATAATTAACTACCTTTACAACTTAAACACATTTCAACTAAAAAATAATTTTAATAATTTTTTAAAATATTAATTTTGGGCGTAAACTAAGTTATATACTTTTTTTAAATTAATTTTAACAATTATAAATAATTTTAAAAATATTTTTTTTGATGGAAGTACACTTTTAGCGACGACGAAATCGTCGCTAAAGGTGGACATGTGTTAATTTCTTTTATTAAATTCTTTATTAATCATTATTTAAAAAATAAAATACTGAATACACTTTTAGCGACGACGCCAATCGTCACTAAAGGTGTTATCAGGATTTTTTTTTAAAAATTTTGCGGGCACTTTTTATTGTCAAAATTAAAAACCATACAACTGCACTTTTAGCGACAACACCTAGCGTCGCTAAATACATAAGTCCTACAGTCAACCATTTGATAAAAAAAGAGTTGAAAATGGTGGGCCTCATGCCACCTTCAGCAACGACATGTCGTCGCTAACGGAGCTCCCCCGCCGAAAACATTTATTGTTTTAGTGAATTGGGTAACACTCTTAATAAATTAACAGTGCATCACATTTTAAAAATATGATTATATAGATTTGTATATATGCATTATCATATAAAGAAAGTACACAATTTAACTTGGCCGGTGATGAATGAGCATCCAAAACTTACAACTACTAGCGATTAAAAGCTTTGGTAATTTAATGAATGATGTTTAATGTTAGTGACGAAAATCTATTTAAATTAGTTTTTCTCCAACCACCAAAACACATATAGTGTATTGATGATATTCTCAACTGTAAAGTCAAACACATTTTTTCTGAAATAAATTTAACCTTCAAAAAGATAAAAAAAAAAAAAAAAAAAAAAAAACTTATTCATTTGTCCCTTTGGCTCATCAAATGAAATACGGAGCGAATAAAATAAATAAAAAAGTTAGCATTTCTTTCTTTCTCCTCATTTGGTCTATTCATTTTGACAGTGGTCACCCTTATATATACTAGACGAGTATTCGTGTATAACAATATGATTTTATAGCGTCAAATAGTTGTAATGATAAAAAAAAGGTTATTAGTTATAAACGAAAAATAATGAAAGTTTAAGAATTTGGGATTAATCATTATTTAATAAATAAAATACTGAATATACCTTTAGCGGCGACGCCCATCATCACTAAAGGTGTTAGTGGTATTTTTTTTTTTAATTTTGCGAGCACTTATTATTATCAAAATTAATAAACAATACAACTGCACTTTAGTGGCAACACCTAACGCCGATAAAAGCATGAGTCCTACAGTCAACCATTTGACAAAAAATGAGTTGAAAATTGTGGGCCTCATACCACCTTCAGCGACGACATGTCGTCGCTAATAGAGCTCCCCCGCCAAAAACATTTATTGGTGTAGTAAATTGGGTAATGCTCTTAATAAATTAACAATGCATCACATTTCAAAAATATGATATTGTATATGTGCATTATCATATAAAGAAGGGCAAATCGCATAAAAAGGTACTCATCTTATGTCCAATTTCAATTAAAGGTACTATTCTTTTTTTTTCTCAATTTAAGGTACCCGACTTTTTTTTTGGCCGATTTAGGTTTTTTTCTAACTTCCGTTAACTATTTCGTTAGTAAATTACATGTTTGGTCCTTGAATTTGTATAGGCATTACATGTTTAGTCCTTCAGTCCGTTTTTGCACATTTTCAAAAAAAAAATTCGAAATAAAATTTTTTTCAAAAAAAAATTTTCGAAATATTTTTTTTCCAAATTTTTTTCAAAAACAATTTTTCGAAATATTTTTTTTCCAAATTTTTTTCAAAAAAACTTTTTTGAAATATTTTTTTTCCAAATTATTTTCAAAAAAAATTTTTCGAAATATTTTTTTTCCAAATTTTTTTTCGTGCAAAAACGGACGAAAATATTTTGAATTTTTTTTTTTGAAATATTTCGAAAAAGTTTTTTTGAAAAAAATTTGGAAAAAAAATATTTCGAAAATTTGTTTTTTAAAAAAATTTGGAAAAAAAATATTTCGAAATTTTTTTTTTGAAGAAAATTTTATTTTTGAAAAATATTTTTTGAAAATGTGCAAAAACAGACTGAAGGACCAAACATGTAATGCCTATACAAACTCAAGGACCAAACATGTAATTTACTAACGAAATAGTTAACGGAAGTTAGAAAAAAACCTAAATTGGCCCCAAAAAAAAGTCGGGTACCTTAAATTGAGAAAAAAAAAAAGAATAGTACCTTTAATTGAAATTGGACATAAAATGAGTACCTTTTTATGCGATTTGCCCTATAAAAAAAGTACACAATTTAACGTAGCCGGTGATGAATGAGCATCCAAAACTTACAACTACTAGCAATTAAAAGCTTTGGTAATTTAATGAAACATGTTTAATGTTAGTGACGAAAATGTGTTTAAATTAGTTTTTCTTCAACCACCAAAACACATATAATGTATTGATGATATTCTCAACTGTAAAGTCAAACATATTTTTTCAGAAATAAATTTAACCTTCAAAAATATAAAAATCTTATTCATTTTTCCCTTTGGCTCATCAAATGAAATACGGAGCGAATAAAATAAATAAAAAAGTTAGCATTTCTCTCTTTCTCCTCATTTAGCCTATTCATTTTGACAATAGTCACCTTTATATTATACTAGACGACTATTCATGTATAACAACATGATTTTATAGCGTCAGATAGTTGTAATGATAAAAAAAAAAAGTTTATGGGTTATAAACGAAAAGTAATGAAAGTTTAAGAATTTGAAGATTAAACACGATTTAGACTTGAAAAAATAATATGAGTTATAGGTTATAAAGGAAAATAATAATAAACTTATGGTTTTCTTATATAGTTTTCTCAATTTTTTTACTTTAAAAAATATGGATTTTTCCTTTATATATAATATAGATAGTTAGAACATCGAAATAGGAAAAAGTAGTCTTCCGGCTTACCAACTCGAAAACAATTGTGTATTTGTGTCATTTGATTTTCAGAAATTGTTTTTAGAAGCTACATGAAGTAGCATTTGATTTTCAGAAATTGTTTTTATAAGCTACATGAAATAGCATTTGATTTTCGGAGATTATTAAAAATTATGTTTTTATAATTTTTATAAGTTTTGTCTACCAAACAAAACTTGTATTTTAATAATCTTACTTTTTAGACAAATAAGCGCAATCTCTCGATAAAGTGAGATGATATATGCACATCAAAATATATGTACACATCACTATGCATATGTGATACTACTTATTGTGCATTATATGGTGTACACATTACTTATTGTGATGTAAATATCACCTCTCAATAAAATCTTGTGTGTCAAACATCGTTAGAACAACTAAATAGAAGAAAAAAAGTCTTTCGGCTGACCAATTCGAAAACAATTACTACTGACATATGTATCCGTCTCAAAGTCAACCCCAAAACTACACAAACTCTAACACTTTAATTATCCTTTGCGTATAAATACACCTTTGAGACTTTCATTTTCCATCACATTCTCCTGCTTGCTACATACATATACATAATACATAACAAGCTAAATTATAAACCCGATGTCAAAAATGACACTTGTTAGCATTCTTCTTCTTTTTTGCTCGGGTCTCGCAATGAGGGCTCAAAGTAGCCCTTCTAGTGGTCCCTTAACCAAGAAAGCTCCTCGAGCATTCTTTGTATTTGGGGACTCATTGGTAGACAATGGAAACAATAATTTCTTGCTTACAACCGCACGAGCTGATGCGCCACCTTATGGGATTGATCTCCCCTCTCATCGTCCTACTGGTCGTTTCTCTAATGGTAGAAACATTCCGGATCTTATAGGTTGACCTCTCAACTTGTTCTATCAAATAAATCAAGAAACTCCGCCTTTTTATATAATTCATGCATACTATATTCAAAATTATTTGTTGACAAATGTTGACAAATGTTAATAGTCTACGTTTTTCATCATTCATAATTTTGTTACACAGTTAGAAAAAACAACCAGAGTCATATTAATGTATTTAAGACACTCAAATGACACCAATAAATCTAATTATATATCATATATTTTCATAGCCAAATAGTTTGATACGGCATGGTTTCTGTCTTTACACTGTGAGTTTAAGCCTACTAGTACGTTGTGGTTTTTTTTACATGTTACGGTAACAGTCTTTTAATTTATTGCTCAATTTGAGTGGATGGTATATATATCAATGTGTATAAACATTGACATTACACCTTCTAAAGGAAAATAAATGAACAAGGCACAATTATACGAATAAAGATAAAAAAACATTCGAACAAACAATTTTTTTCACACTCTATACCACATATCTCACAAATGCCTCCAACGAGGCTTGAACTCACAACTTTTAAGTTGGTGGACAACTCACATACCACTAGACGAAAGGCCTTGGGTATGAATAAAGATAATTATCATTGAGTTCAATGGGGTTAAATTTTCCAGGGGAGCAAATCGGGGTAGAGCCGCTATTGCCATACTTGGATCCGGAGCTGAATGGTAAAAAGCTGCTTAAAGGTGCCAACTTCGCTTCTGCAGGGATTGGAATTCTTAACGACACCGGATTCCAGTTTGTAAGTTGCAAATGCTTCAATATTTGATTATTCTATCATGTTTTGAAGATATATAACATAATGGTTCGTGGTTTCAAGGATTTTTTAATATGGGTTTTTTTTTTTTTTTTTTTTTTTTTTTTTAATCTAAACCAGACTAATGAATGTATAGTTTAGCGCTGCAGTTTTAAGAATGGGTATAACTTAGCTAAATGGAGAACTTTGTATGAATACTTAAGTATAAACTGATTATCCTCATGCTTCCTCCTATGTATATTACTGCAATAATTTATGTATACGTTTTAACACCATAACCAGACTAAAGAATTAGACTTTACAAATTCATATCTTCCTAAAAGTGTAAACAAAGTATACGTTTATACAAGCTTATAACTGCAACAATTTATGTATATTACTATATAAGTGGCAAAAGTTGGGATTTCTTAAAAATTTTGCGAATTGTACATTTTTAGTAAGCACCGCGAAATATTTATACTTTTTAAAAAAGTGTGTACGAATGACAATTTTATTGGAGTTCACATTATTTGTTTCTAATTATTTGCATCTATGTACTGTGTAATGCATGTTTTGAACTCAGACCATTTATCAAGTCAACTTGTTCATTTTTTTATAGGTGAACATACTTAGGATGCCAACCCAATTAAGACACTTTGAAGATTACCAAAAAAGAGTGGCTGCATTAATCGGTGCCGAGAAGACCAAGAAGCTTATTAACGAGGCCCTCGTTTTGATTACTTGTGGAGGCAACGATTTTGTGAACAACTATTATTTGGTGCGATACTCGTTAAGATCTTTTCAATATAGACTTCCGGACTATGTTCGATTACTTGTCACCGAGTATGAAAAGATTTTAGTGGTAAATACTCACTCCACCATTTTCCTTTATGTATAGATCATTTAATTTATGCACAAAATAAAAATGACATACGGATAAAATGCATCTTATGCGCAGAGACTTCATAAACTGGGAGCTCGTAAAGTACTAGTAACAGCGACCGGGCCGCTTGGTTGTGCACCGTCCATAATGGCCTTGCGCAGCCGGAAAGGGGAGTGTTCAACCGATCTGAAAAACGCGGCAGACCTGTTCAACCCGAAAGTGACGGCCATGACCCAGTTGCTAAATAAGAAACTAGGGAGTGATGTCTTTATTTCCGCTGACGCACATGATATATACATGGATTTCATCTCCAGACCTAAATATTTTGGTAATTCTTCATCCATATATACATGGTTTCTATTTCTTTATTCAGTACAAATTGATTATTCATATATTCATTTACAATAATGAAAAGAAAATTTTGAAGTGGGAGAATGGGTGTCCCGGGCGGATTAAATAACCTTGCTAATTGGATAAATTTTAAGTATGAGCCAAAACAAAAGGAGTTTGGTCGAGTCCCCCCGAATAGATCATGTTCAGCTTATACTTTTGTTAAGAAGGTGCATGTTAAAGAACATGTCACTTAGGATCAAATGTTCAACGCAAACGTTTTCTTTTAATAACTGTTTATTCACTTTGAATTTCAAATGGTATCTGTATTTTACTCTTTTTTTACAGTTTTGCTTTGTCTAAAGGCCCGGTAGTATGAATAATTGTGAAAATATGTAGGATTTGATGAGGCTCATAAAGCATGTTGCGGACAAGGAAGATATAACGGGCTTGGCCTCTGCACCGCTTTATCAAACGTGTGTCCCAATAGAGACAAGTACGTGTATTGGGATGGCTACCACCCGACTGAGAGAGCAAGCCGACTAATGGTGCAGGAAATCTTCAGTGGCACCAAGTACATGACCCCTATGAACCTAAGCACCCTCATAGCTATCGATTCAATGAAAGCATAGTCATTTCATTTCTGGCTAAAATATGGCACTTCACTCGTTCAAGGGTCTTTGTTTTCCAAATAAAATAAATATATCATCTATGTAAACTTTACTACTATGCCTATCTATTTGCTATTATTAACTTTTATGTTCAAAATCCCCGAGTGGGATTATTTTGCTATTCATGCATTTATACAATATAACCATCACCAAGGTGTCAAATGTGAAATTTATCAAAAATACAAAGATTTACACACTGAAATTCATACAACCAAACTCTCCTTCATTATTTTATCACAACTCACTTGATTGCATAACCAATCCTTGATTTTTGAGTTCAATACAGATTACAAGAGAAAAAATATAAACGATTACAACCAGAAAACATAAAAACTCTCTATCACAAAACCAAAGAGAAAACTCAGTAAACACACACAAAAAACTGACTTAATGAAACCCTAAAACTAAAGTGTAGCTTTAGCTTATATACTTCTTCTTTAGATCCGAAATGCGCGGCTCATCCTTTTATTTACACTACTGACCAAATCTTTATACTTTTGCCACATTTAGTCTCTGTAGAAGTACAAAGCATACAAAACCAATCCAAGACAGAAAACTTATAAAGAAAAACTTAACATTTAATACCTTGTACCACCAACTTGGTTTCACAAATCATCCTTATAAACGAAAGTTCGCTAATTCTTCCAATAGTAAAGTAGTGAGATATCCTCATTCCTCACTAGAGTTCTCAAGTTTAAACATCATTAGTTACACATCTTGGGTGGTCAGGAAAAAGATTGGAAATGGTCATGGAATACCCCGAATAAGCCACGTAAATCTGAGTCAAAGACTCACCTTCCCCGGATACCCTGAGCTAAGATAACCTCATACGTCTACCCATTTATCTATTTATAGAATATACTCGTTATAAATCATCAATTTCTAACATCACAAGTACCAAAAAATAATTAAAAAATAAACCAATGATTTATAAAACATAGAAAAATGTTCGGTTGTGTGAGCATATAATCTCGTCATTGCTCCATTTCGAAACATAGAAAGATGAAGGACCAAAGTTGCTCGTTGTAAACTTTTAAACCGAATAGCGGTTATTATAGTTAAGGTAGTTATGGTGGTTATTACCGAACCATTGTGTCGGTTGGTAATACCTATTCGAAACCTATATATACTTGTGAACATGTTACAGAAATTAAGTTTGAACATTTGATAAGTTATCTAGTTTATTTGCAATTTCATATATTGTTTTTACTCAACATTTGGGACCAACAATTGGCATCAAGAGCCTTGCCTGTACATACTCGTTACACCGTTACAACCATCATTCAAACACAAGAATCTTGTAACCAAAAACCAGAACCAGAATCCTTGTTAACGAGTACCATCACAAAAGCATAAACCATTCTTGAACAAAAAGAAGGAACCAGAAGAGAAATACACACGCTGAAACTTTTGTTTCAGGAAGAAGAAGAAGAAGACGCAACGTATATACGATACATACGCTGCCTGGATAACTTGAGACGCAAGGAAAGTAGTGCACGACCGTACTTGTGTAGAAATTGCATACGACAAGGCACCAAACGAAGTGGTGACTTGAAAGTTTGCGTTGGCTTGATCCTGAATACAACAAGAACAGAAAGAAGGAAACTTTGTTACACTTGTTGGCTTTCAATCATACAACGAAACAACCTCTTTGTCGAGACAAAGGTGGAGAAGAAAGAAAACGTACGTGAAAGAATAAGAAGAAAGACGTTGCTTGGATTGAAGAGAAGGGTATACCGAACAAGAAAACAATCGAAATTGTTTTGGAATAACGCTCGCAATACAAAAGGGACAACAACAGGAGCATTTTGATCACTTGCTCGCAAGGATACCGTCGGTATTTCTGTAGGTTGTTGTAGATAAGGTGTGAAATAAAGAAGAAGTGGTATTGTGGAACGCGGAAAAGCAACGAGGGCAACAAGGACATAAGCATACGCTTTCACTTGTTGACATACTACCGTCGAGTAGTAGAACAAAAACAAGCAATTTGCTTGGTCTTTTGGAGAGAATTACCGAGAGTAATTTTTTGAATCGTTTTGTGTTTTATCCGAGACTTGGAGATAAAGGAAGCAAGTCGACACAAAAGAAAGGACAACGTGGTACAAGGAGTGGTATATTTTGAAGAAAGCAAGTCGACAACATCAATAAAGGGTGTACCGATTGCTTTGGAAACAAGAACGAGGGAAAAAGAAAACATAGTTGGTATATCCTAGTACCGACAAGAAGGGAATACGCGCATGACAAACACAGGTCACACAAAAAATCTCAAACTTTTGGATTTCCTTTCATATTTATAGTATAGATACTTAGTTTATACTATCAGAAATCCATAGTTCCATATTAGGATTCCCGGATAACTACTTCTGTTCCCGTAGTATTAAGTGATACACTAGTTAGAAATCCCCATACGAATTAGAAGGTGAAGATCATAAGCACTATCAAAATGCCCGGTGACGATGCAAGTGGCAGTAACACTCCACCAAAACCCGTAACCCCTATGACACAGTATCAATGCCCTAAACTCAAAACCACAAACTACACAATTTGGACCATACAAATTAAGGTGATACTAGAAGCACAAGGTTTATGGGAAGCAATAGAACCTAAGGTTGATACACAAGTAGATGTTAAGAAGGATAAGGCAACAACCGCCTTCTTATATCAAGCGTTAACCGAAGATGTGGTCTTACAAGTAGCAAGTTGTAAAACAACAAAAGAATTATGGGACTCATTGAAAAAGAGACACGTTGGAGAAGAAAAAGTGCAACAAGCATGGTTACAATCACTGATGATTGGATTTCAGACTCTTCAGATGAAGGAGGATGAAACAGTGGATGCATTAACAACCAAATTGAACGGCTACACCACGAAGGCTAAAGAATTAGGAAAAACGTTGGATGAATCACTTTTAGTATGAAAACTATTAGATTCCACACCAGATAGGTTCATTCAAATAGTAGCATCCATAGAACAGACGAATGATCTCGATGACATTACGTTAGATGAGATCGCTGGAAAGCTTAAGGCATTCGAGGAGAGAATAAAACTCCGAAAAGGAGGACAAGTAGAAAGCCAGGACAACTTATTATTCGCACAAGGCGAACACTCTAGAAATAAGAAACGATTTACCAAATATAGAGGTAGATCAAACTATTCACGAGGAAACTGGCAGAATAAGGGAAATAGAAACAACTAAAATGGAGGAAACTCATCCCACTCAGATAAATCAAATAATGGAAAACAAGGATGGGATAAGAGTAAAATTACATGTTATAATTGTGGAAAACTCGGACATTACAAGAAGAATTGTAGAAGTCCACCAACAACTCAGGAACAATCAAACCTTATCTTAGAAGACGATGAACCATTATTACTAATGGCTACACACGAAACTGAAGAAATCTTGTTAAATGAAGAACAAGTACAACCCCGGAAATATGCTACGACAGATGATAGCATATGGTATCTAGATAATGGTGCAAGTAACCATATGTCAGGCACCAAAGGCCATTTTAAAGATATTGACGAAAGCATCACTGGACGCGTTCGTTTTGGAGATGGATCGTATGTAGAGATAAAGGGTAGAGGTTCAATACTATTAGGATGTAGAAACTTACAACAAAAGATGATTTCGGATGTTTACTACATTCCAAACCTCAAGAGCAACATACTTAGTCTAGGACAACTTACAAAAATAGGTTGCAAGATCATCATGGATGGAAATTTACTGACTTTGTATGATAAGAACAAGAAGTTGTTGATGAAAGTAGAACGATCTAATAATCGACTTTACAGTATTAGATTAGATATAGTAGAACCTATATGTCTTTTAGCAAACGTAGATGACCAAGCATGGTTATGGCATGCTAGATTAGGTCACCTGAACTTTGATGCGATAGACAAAATGACAAGGAAAGGTTTAGTGGATGGAATACCAAGAATAAAACACGCAGGACAAATTTGTGATGCATGTTTATTAGGAAAACACATCAGAACACCATTTCCAAACCAAGCTAAATTCAGATCAAAGAACCCGTTGGACTTAGTATATGGAGATCTTTGTGGTCCCATAAGTCCAGCAACACACTCCGGAAAGAAGCTCATCTTCTTATTAGTAGATGACTGCACACGTTTCATGTGGGCTTACTTTCTAAACTCGAAAGATCAAGCATTTAGCACATTTAAGGAATTTAGACAGCAGATTGAATCAAAGTTGAAGTTGAAAATAAAGATGCTAAGAACTGATAGAGGAGGTGAATTTACATCACATGAATTCACCAAATACTGTAAGGAAAATGGAATTGATAGACAATTGACAGCACCATACTCACCGCAGCAGAATGGTGTAGTAGAGAGGAGAAATAGAACAGTGTTATCAACGACTAGGAGTATGATGAAAGCAATGAAGTTACCCTTAACTTTTTGGGCGGAAGCAGTCAGACACGCCATTTACATACTCAACAGGGTACCAACGAAATCCCTGGAAGATAAAACACCATATGAAACCCTCTACAACAGAAAACCAAACCTAGAATACCTAAGAATATTCGGATGCACAGCTTATGCTAAGGTTACGATACCTCACTTGAAGAAGCTAGATGATAGAAGCATTCCAATGATTTACTTAGGAGTTGAAGAAGGATCAAAAGCATGTAGGCTATATGATCCGGTAGGAAAGAAGAAACATGTTAGTAGGGATGTAAAGTTTATGGAAACGAAACCGTGGGATTGGAATAATAATGAAGAGGATACGAGTACTGAGGATACATTTTGGACTAGCTTTGTAATAGATGGAGTTGACTATGATAATCCTACACCAGTCAACATAGAAAACACCGACAACACGTATCAAGAACAAGAACCTATACCAGATCCACCCTCACCAATCACACCACCATCATACACTTACAACCCTAATTCAGAAGATGAAGAAGGAGCTACTATAAGCTCATTAGAGAGCTCAGAACAGAGATATGATCATAGACCTATACAAGGTTTAAAGAACATTACGGAAATCTACCAAACTGCACGTGAAGTAGAAGCGCCAATCTTATTTTTCACAAAAGAAGAACCCCGTAATTACAAGGAAGCATCAAAAGATGAGAAGTGGATTGAGGCCATGGAAATTGAATTAGATTCAATCAACAAAAATAACACATGGACCCTTACCACATTGCCTGAAAATCAGAAAGCAATAGGACTCAAATGGGTTTATAAAACCAAAAGAGATGCACAAGGAAGGATCATAAAGTATAAAGCAAGATTAGTAGCAAAAGGTTATGTACAAGAACAGGGAATAGACTTCGATGAAGTGTTTGCACCAGTTGCTAGGATAGAGACAGTTCGATTGATATTAGCACTAGCAGCATATCATGGATGGCAAGTACACCACTTAGATGTAAAATCAGCATTTTTACATGGAGAATTGAAGGAAGAAGTCTATGTTACACAACCTGAAGGTTTCATTCAACAAGGGAACCTAGGAAAAGTCTACATGCTAACTAAAGCTTTGTATGGCTTAAGACAAGCACCTAGAGCTTGGAACGTAAAGCTTGACCAAACGTTAAAGTCATTTGACTTTAAGAAATGTAATCTCGAACAAGCAATCTACACAAAGAGAAGCAAGACTTCTACACTTATCGTTGGAGTATATGTAGATGATTTGATAATCACAGGCACTCCAAAGAAGGAAGTAGACTTGTTCAAATCCCAGATGAAAGATAAATTTGAAATGAGCGACTTAGGGTTGCTAGCATATTACCTTGGGATAGAAGTTATACAGACAGGAGGAGAAATTACGATCAAGCAAACTGGATACATTAATAAGATCTTAAAAGAGACAAGCATGACGGACAATAATGACACGAAAACACCAATGGATCCCGGCACTAAGTTGGTCAAGGCGGAAGATGGAAACCCAGTTGATGCAACTTATTACTGAAGCTCAATTGGAAGTCTCAGATACTTACTGCATACAAGACCATATCTTAGTTATTCATTCGGACTACTGAGCAGATTTATGCAAGACCCAAAGGATCATCACCTGAAGGCAGTAAAACAAGTAATCCGATACATCAAAGGAACGAAAGACCATGGAGTAATATACAAGAAAGACGGAAGCTGCAAGATTACAGGATACAGCGACAGTAGTTATGGAGTCAATACAGATCAAGGAAAAGGAACTACTGGAATAGTATTTTACTTTGGAGAGTCACCTATCACTTGGTGTACTCAGAAGCAACCGACAGTAGCACTCTCATCATGTGAATCAGAATTCATGGCGGCTACTGCAGCAGCATGTCAAGCCTTATGGCTAAAGCGATTACTCAGTGAATTAACTGGATTAGAAGAAAAGAAGATAACGCTCAGAGTTGACAATATATCAGCTATACAACTCGTAAAGAACCCAATATTTCATGGAAGAAGCAAGCATATAGACATTCGCTATCATTTCATTCGGGAATGTGTAGAGAATGGTCATATCAACGTAGAACACGTAAGTGGAGAACTTCAAAGAGCAGATATTTTAACAAAAGCCTTACCAAGACTCAAGTTCGTAACTATGCGACAAATGCTCGGAGTTCAAGATTTAGGATGAAGCAACGATCAAGATTAAGGAGGAGAATGTGAGCATATAATCTCGTCATTGCTCCATTTCGAAACATAGAAAGATGAAGGACCAAAGTTGCTCGTTGTAAACTTTTAAACCGAATAGCGGTTATTATAGTTAAGGTAGTTATGGTGGTTATTACCGAACCATTGTGTCGGTTGGTAATACCTATTCGAAACCTATATATACTTGTGAACATGTTACAGAAATTAAGTTTGAACATTTGATAAGTTATCTAGTTTATTTGCAATTTCATATATTGTTTTTACTCAACATTTGGGACCAACAAGTTGCTCATCCACATTGTAGCCACTAAACTTCGTCATTCTTTCCTAACGCTTCGTTGCAAGTGTAGTGTAAATCTCCAATTCAAGGTTCCACTTCTTTTTTCTTCTGTTTGTTTGAACGGCTTATTACTGTTGTTGCCGCTAAAGCATTGTATGTATTCTAGACCATATTTATCTAAGATGCTAAACATCCTCGTTCAAGGCATTGTAACATCGTTATTTTAGCCTAAGTCACTATTGCACCATGCATTTATAGCATGAAACACCTTTGCACCATCGACTCTCAGATCTCTGCTACATAATTTCCTTCTAGATGGTAGACAATTGTGGTCTAGGCTTCTACACGCTACATTTTCGTTCAAATCTGCTAGAGAATAAGAGAAGGTGTTTGATCTATAGAAACACAGACATTTCGGTTCTAAATTGTTTGATGTTGCTGATCTGATTCCATACTAATGGGTAACAATATTTATTTAGATTCAACTTGCTTCATAACTTGAAAACATGAAATCTTATTTTGAATGCCAATTTTAGACCAAGAAATATTTTGTAACCTTACTCAACTGTTATTTTATTTGCTCAAACATATGATATGGTTATCTGAAATGGATATTTTTAAAGCAATTATTTTTTTAATTGATAATGTAATAATCAAGTTATGCAGTTTAATTACTTATACAAAAAAGCCAACTTTAAATTAAATTGTACTCTTATGTTAAAGTGTTCTTAGGAAATTGTTTTTATGTAGCTAAACTTATTGGATTCTTGTTTAACACTTCTCAAAACACGTACTCATTACATCCTAACAGCGGTATTTATCTTGTCGATACAATATCGGATAACTTAGTATTTGTTGATATTATTAGTTAGTCTTACAAAGGACAGAAATATCAAACCATATGTAAAATAAAACTTAATTATACTAGGCTGAAAAAATTGAGAACCATATTTAAAATGACAAAAGTTCAATGCAGAATAAAAAATATCTAAAAAATAATCTAGACAATCACAACCATTGATTTAACTTTGATCAAATGGCTAAATTTAATCATTAATTTAATTCTTATAATTAGTGAAGGGTTGTTTTGTATTTTTATGTCACCCCTCATTTATACCCGTCACTCTAATTCTCCACCATTTCTCTCTCTCTAAGACATGTTTGCGCACACACACACTCTCTCTCTCTCTCTCTCTCTCTCTCTCTCTCTCTCTCTCTCTCTCTCTCTCACACACACACACACACACACACACACACAAACCAGATAATTCATCTTCATTAGATCCAAACCTTTCAAAATCCAATAGGAACCAAAACTCTTTTTTCCGTCATTTTCCAGCCATCGAAGATGTTGTTGCAACGGTGATTGTTATAACCGTCGTCGTCACTCATTTTCCAACCACTGGAGATGGTGTTGTTGCGTCAGTGGTTGTTGTAACCTCCGTTGTAACTGTCACTAATTTATGGTGATTATTATAATTTTAGCTCTTGTAACATGCTGTCTTGGATTGTTAATTTATGTGGCCACCTTTACAGTTGTAAGCAAATAATCAGTTTTTAGTGTTTTTGTAAACACGTTCATTTGCTTACTTTTGAGTAAATAAACAGGTTGATACCTGCATATTTACAAAAGCAATCCCAAACTGTACACCACACTTCAAGAAAATTTATTAGGTGTTTTTAGAGCAAAAGAAAATCCAAACAGTATCTAGTTATTATATGAGCATAATAATCTCAAAAGATATAAAACAACTACATGATTGTGTGTAATCCTTCTATTAGTTTGTTTAAAGAGGTATGTGGTTGTTATTTGTCATGATAATTTGACATGATTCTTTGTTACTCATATAGTTTTGTTTTTACATGAAGACTTGTTATAAAAGACAACTTTTAGTATCAACAACACACAAAATAAGGTAAACAAGTATAGCGTAGTGTGTCGGTTTATCATTCGATGTTATGAATGTGCAAATCACATGTAATTTTGCGTTAAATCACATATGATTTACTACAAATCACATGTGATTTTACCTTAAATTATTTTTTGAAAGTAAATCACATGTGATTTTACCTTAAATTATTTTCTGAAAGTGAATCACATGTGATTTACTCATTGTTACAGAATTACACGTGATTACAGAAATTTGTTTTATAAAATGAAGGAATAAGTTGATTTGAAATTAAAGATCACATGTGATTTATTACTTTAAAGATAGAATGTGACTTGTAAAATTACACGTGATTTTTTTTTGTAAACTGTGTTTCTGACTCGGCTAAAATCACATGTGATTTACTTTTAAAACAGAATCACGTGTGATTTATACATGAATCACAAAAAAAAAACAAATCACATGTGATTTTTTTACGAATCACGCGTGATTTTCTTGGACGGAAATTTTGAAAAAAAAGTTCGTCGAAACTATATAAAAGTGCATATATATATATAGAAAGATGATTTAATTCTCATCACGATGGTGTATTTTTCGTAGCTTGAAAATTTACCGTTTACAAGATATGTTGTTTTTAAAAACATTTCTACTATTCCTTTGTTAATTTTAAAGAAAATGAATGGTTGGGATCTTATGATTTGTTCTTTAGATTGGATGTGTTTTTTATTGATCTCACATCATTTAAAATAGTTAATAGAATAAACAAAAACATTTTAATCAGCTCAATATGTGCTTGTCCATTTCTAATTTGATTTCGATATTGTTATTCTGGACCAATTTTTTCCTGCCCTCCACATAGGATTTATTGACCTTCAATTCAGAAGCATTCAAGTCAGAATATCAAGTTTCAACAAATAATGCATTTTATATATTTCATTAAACATATCGAAATAATATTTGAACACATGACTTGTAGTTGTCATAACATAACCAAACTGTATATATGCTGTTTAAAATAACCATATTATAGGTGCTTGTCCAAGTACATGATGGTGGTTAAGTTCATGGGTCTCATATACTCTTCTGCGCCGCTCAACATCTGGTCCACGATAAGTCTGTTCGCTCTTTCCGTTGGGTGAAAGGCGTCCCAAAAGACGTACTTGTCTCTGTTGTCGCACAATAATGACCATGGGGTGCATAAACCCAACCCGTTAAATGGTCCTTGTCCACAACAAGCTGTTTTTGAGTTCTCAAACCCTGCATGGGCAATTAAAAGGGTCAACAATACTGAAACTGATACAAGAGCTAAATTCCTAATCATTCATTCAGCATAAAATCCGCGAGTTTGTAAAGCATAGAGCTAAGTGCTTAAAATGAATTGTTTGTTTACCGTATGCCTGAGGATCTGATATAAAATCATTGTGCATCAGTTTGGTATTGGCTGCAATGAAAACATGAGAGCCCAGGTCAGCATTGAGGTCTTGAACCATTTTGGCGAGTTGTTGTTCGTATAGCGCGGCCGCAGCTTGAAGCTCGATTGCACATTCACCATTGAAACCGTGTTGTGCTATCTCTGCTGGTGCACAACCTAATGGTCCAGATCCCATAAGTATCGCGCTTCTTACACCCATTTCATGCAATGTCTGCATCATGATTTAAGCACAAATACTGAATTTGTAAGCATTTTTTTTCTTCAAAACTTAACAAAGCGTGTAAAGTTTGTCTTCCTTATTCAAACTTATCAAAGTGTATAAAAGTGATCCATCTGAAAAACTATGTGAACAAATTTCAAGTATCTTTGCACCAACAAGATATAAGATCAATTCTAGCTATACAAACTAAATTTTCACGCAAAAGAAAATGTTGATTTAAGCTCCAAATCATCAAATTAGAAGAATAAGAGAGTAACTAATTGAATATTCATAATTAAAAAGCACATCTAAACACCCCTGCATACATCATGGTATTCAATAGTTTTCTCCTCTAATGCTTTTAAATAAGTAATAAGTATTGAAAAAAAAAATACCATCAAAATCTTGCGATACTCAGACATGAGGAGGGCCACATAGTTGGGAAGAGTATACTGAAAAGACCTTGCAGAAAATGGCATCAGGAAATAGTTGTTCACAAAATCGTTGCCACCCAACGAAACAAGTACTAAAGCATTGTTTACAAGCTCTTTTGCCTCTTTTTCACCCATTAAGGAACTTAATATCTGTTGGTACTCCATGAAGTATTTTAGTTGTAAAGGCATTCGAATTATGTTTGCCTGCATGAATGTCAATGCTATGGATTATTATTTTGTTACATATATGTTAGGTTATAATAAACAAAAATACACAATGCAAATTTCTATCTTGTTGTTGAACATATACTGTATGTAACAGAAAAAAAACTATCTTTTGCCTTAAGTTAGTTTTTTTGTCGTTAGCTATCTTTAATCTGTTTTTCTGGAACAAAAGCTGTCTATAATCTGCCGAGGTACTTTCTACGTAATAACTTTTGTGATTTTAAGTCATTGATTCATAAGCTCATACTCTTTCATGATGTAAAAGTTCTTAATTTGATTGGTTCCACATTCTTATCTTCCGACTGGGCTTATTTTCTTAAATTACATACTTCCCATCCACACATGAGTATTTCTGAAATGAATTGAATAATGATTATGTTATTTGGTTGCTTTAGGGTTGCATTTATGGTTTGTCATTTTTATTTTGATCATTTCTTTTAAGTTCAAGTATTAGTTAAGTGATTTTTCAATCACTATATTTGGCATCAATCAAGTCGTTTTTTTTGTTGACGGAGGAACCGCAACATATATATTAACAATAATAGACGAGGCTGTAATTTGAATTTTGGGTGGAGCACGAAATTCATAACATACCATAAATCGACCTAATAATTTTAGAAGTCCCAGCCACAACGCGTGGGCATATACAACCTCGTTATCATCATATTACATTTTTTCTCTTCGTATATGTATCTTCATGGCTCTTTATTAGGTTTAGTTGGTATTAAAGCTTTCCCAACAACTACGCGATTTTAATAAATTACAGCAACAAAGCAAACTGAAACTCTGCATTGAGTTTCCAACACTATACTATTGAATGCAAGATTTAAATCCCTAGCTAAATGGTACAAAAGAAATATGATTGAATAGGTATAATTGTACACAGCATCAAAAACATTTCATTTAAAACAATAAATATCTTATGCTCTCTCTAATAATTTTTTGACTTTAAATTGGCACATTTTATGTTATAGAAATATAATTACGTATTATATTGATACATGGGTAACTTACGAACTGAAATCCGGTATCATTGAGTATTCCTATTCCCGCAGAAGCGAAGTTTGCACCTAAAGGAAGATTCTTATCAGTCAGCGCAGGACTCAAATAGGGTAGTATGGGTTCTGATCCAAGATGTTCACCTGTTTGAACAAAAATTTATCCAATTATAGCATCTAAAAAACGAATGTATATACATATTGAAATGAAATAATATAACATTAGGAGAACCTGCCTAGTCTCAATTTATTATGAGGGGAAGCATACTTAACTGATAATGTCGGGGATGTTAAGGCCATTGGAGAAGCGGCCATTTGGACAATGTGAGGGTGTGTCAATGCCATAAGGTGGTGCATCGGTACGTGCGATAGTATACAAAAAGTTGTTGTTGCCGTTATCAACCAAAGAGTCACCAAACACGAAAAATGGTCGTGGTTGGTTTGCTTTCGGCTCAGCACCACTAACCCTCGTCACCAAAAACGAGCCTAAAAACAACCATAGGATACTCATTCTCTATAACTTTGAGAGATAAAAGATATCGAAAAAAAACTAGCGATTGAAATTTATAGTGAGGATGGAAGGTTTATAAACTGTATCGTTATATTCAAATGGTGAAAATGCAAATATCATATCAAGTTTGAGACTAATAAATATAAGTTTGAAAACCAGTATGCAAAATATCCCTTTGACCAAAATTTCGTCATTAATATTTAAGGTTTCAAAAGTCAGCGTTGACTATTAAAAGTTATACCTTGTATTTCAAACCATGCCATCACTCATACGGATTTTGAAATATATATATATATATATATATATATATATATATATATATATATATATATATATATATATATATATATATATATATATATATATATATATATATAGAGTGTGGTTAGTGTAAAAAGTGAATTAGGATAAAAAGTATAAGAAGGAATATAAACCATTGGATTGTATCATTTAAAATTAGATGTGTGTATAAGATCATTTTGGGTAGAAAATGTAAATATATAACTCTTAAAAGGACTAGATGTGTCATTGCATGTATCTATAATGGTACCAAGGTCATTTTAGCACGTCCAATTAATACACACATTAGCGGTTTCGATAGCTACCAATTAATAATGGAACAAATTTTGAATTTAAAATGGTGATGCCTCATAAAACGTAATTTATTATTATTTAAACAATGAGTAGGAAAAAAAATCTTGTATTCGATATGTTTATAAAAAAACGTAACATCTTTCTATTTTTAAATCAAGTTTTGATTCAAAATGTTGTTTACCGACACACTTGATTGATACGCTTATAAATATTGGCACATCATATTAATAGAGTGACACATCTTTATAAATATTGACACATTTGATTTGCATTCTTAAACATATTGGCACATTATTTTAATAGAGTGACATATTATTATATATATCGATACCTATTGACACACTTTTTTTTTATCAGAGTGACACATCCATATACATTTTGACACACACACATCCTTATATTGTACACTATGTTTATTGACACATATATAATGACACACTAATTTTTTTGACATGTTTGTAGCGACACATTAATTTTTATGATACATTTTTTGTAACACATCAAGATTTTGACACACTTAATTTCGTAATATATTTTTATTGACACACTAAGTTTTTGTGACTCATTTTAAATGACACGCTAATTTTTTTAATGACATACTAATTTTTGTGACTATTTTTAAAGACAACATACTTTTTTGACACATTTATAAAAAAAGTTAAAAGATAACTGACACACAACAAAAATTCCTAGATTGTATGATGCAGTAACAATAAAACATCACCAAGCTTAAAAATAAAATAACTAAAATTGAAGAATAAAGACCAGAATTACACAAGTTGAAACTTTGAAACAAAACAAGACTACAATATAACATAATTACAATGAAGGAATTAGAAACAAAACGACATTTTTTGGAGTTTCAACAACGTAAGCTTGAAGCACATCTTGAGAAGCTATAAAATATTCTCAAGGAGCCATTTCATCTTTATGGGAAGAAACAAGTGACAAGCTATAAAATATTCTCAAGGAGCCATTTCATCTTTATGGCAAGAAACAATTAACGTGAATTAACTACTAAATTGAAACTTAAATGGTTTATTTAAAAAGCTTAAATGAGGAGTTATAAAGAGTGGTGGTAAATGTCTAAAATACCATTACTTATCAAATGACTTATTTTACACTTCTAACCCTATATATATATATATATATATATATATATATACATATATATATATATATATATATATATATATATATATATATATATATATATATATATATATAGTTATGATCAAATAAGAAGATTACTTAAAATAAGAAGGAATAAGAAGAACTATAACCGCAAATCCGAGATGCACCGACCTAAATTAGATGCATCCCTATAATCTTAGATGCATTATAACGCCCAATAGTGTGTTTTATAGCTTTTAATCAAATGCATATACGTATATTAGATGCATTTCATGATTTCTCTTGTTTTTTGTTCCTCTACACGTGCCGAAATCATGAAAATCAATTTGCACCATCTATACATCAAATTAACTTTTGAAACTCAAGATGTTGCATCTATATGAATAGAAATGCATCTAATGCAAGTCGTTGCATCTCAAATGCGTGGTTTTGGTCACTTCTCACCACTTCTTATTTTTATTTACTTCTCACTGAATCCCTACTATATATATATATATATATATATATATATATATATATATATATATATATATATATATATATATATATATATATATATATATATATATATATATTGAATATTGTGACTTTAAAGTTAATTGCATATAATTATATAGTTATAAGTTTCGTGCACGCATGAAGTTTACACATAAATCAAATTTATTTTAACATTTTTGTTAAGTATATACACATATAAGACTTTGCCCATGAAAACTGTGGTGTAAGTACAACTAATACTTATGCACGAGTTTTTCATTATACATTAATATCCATTAGAATTTGGTAAAATATTTGTAAAAATTTCTGTTAGGTAACTCAAGATTTACTTTTATTTAGCTGACAAAGATGTTGATGTTGTTATTTAAATTTCACTACTGATATTATGTTGTACACATGATGCAAGTTTAATTGCACATAATGAGCGTTGATAAAGTTAATGTATACTCCTTAAAGTTTTTTAAAAATGTTTTTTCTAGATATCTGTGACAACTCGAAAATTCCTCGATGCGTCATAATTGGAGAAACATCGATTAGAGCGATCGTTGTAACTAATTTGAGATACGAGTCGTATTATATATCATTTTTAGGTGTAACTCCCGTGTCATGAATCATTCGTTTACTAGGCTAAACGAGTCCCGAGCTTAATATTATTAAAGATTAAAGAAAGTTACAACAAGGGTCCCTCTAATAGTTTCATTGCCGCCCCCTATCTTTAACCAAATTACAAAGTTGGTCCCTCCAGGGGTAAAAATACCCCCAACCACTCACAAATCTCTCATTTTACCACTCACTTTCTCTCTCTACAAAAACACATACCTCATCCTCTCCTCTCTCTCTCTAAAAATCCGGCCTAACCCACCCTAGGGTTCCGGCGCCGTCATCTTTTCCTGCCAAATTCCGGCGACCTCAAATACTTACACCACCACCTCCATCTTATAGATCGGGCTCTTGTGGTTACGATTTCATAACTTATGTGCCACGAAACAAACACACGCGCCCTACATCTTAAAAATAGGATTCGGACTACTAAATTTTTTGAGGTTTCACGTTTTATTTTGGGGTTCCAAGCTTGTTATACGAGTTGTACTCGTATGGGACACCAACCCACTCGTTTCTTCTCTTCTCCTCTCGGTAAACGCGTCACACATATCCTATATAATTCTTGTTATTTTGATATTGTTACCGTTTGTTTATATATTCGTATATATTATTATGATGTGTTTTCGTGGACTATAAAAATGATTACAACAGTTTTTACAATGAGATTCGTGGGTTAAAACGGATTAAAAGTGTTTATATAACTGATTCGTGTGGTGTAGGGATTAAGAGTTATTGTTTTTTGTTTTTGGATGGGTAACCGAATTTATAAAATTCGTATATAGGTTAATTGTTGTGTACGTGGACAAGTAAATTGGAAACAAGATCTATAACTTTTTTTATGGATTCGTGTATTGAAAATGGGTTGGGAAGACTTGTTTTTGATTATGGTAAAACGTGGGTCAATGTGGTCGTGGTCACGTGAGTCTTGGGGTCGACAAATTGTAGGCATGGTAAAACGCGGGGTGAAAATGATTCGTTGCCATTAAGTCAATCGGGTGAGTCAAATCTGCGAGTCAAGGCTGCCATGGGTATTGGGTTAGAATTGGTGTCGGGTCAAGCATGGGTTGTCGTGGTCTTGTATCGGGTGTTGGATTAATAGTTTCGATTGTGGTTGCGCATAGTGTTTAGCCTAACTATGGACAAATTGGTTAAATTTTTTATTATAATAACAAGTGTTTAATAATCATTTTTGTTAAGTATGATACATAATATTCATTGGATATTGGTTAAATTGGATCAAGTCATAGAGAAACTTGGAAATACGTAACGAGTTAGTTATATCGATTACTAAAGAAACGGTAAATAATATGGGTCGATGATAACGCTACACGCGTCGTTCGGGGTCAAGGAAACTTCCTTTTCTTCGAGAAAGTTTTATAACACCCTAGGCAGTGAACCTAATCGTTGTAGTGTAGTAATTAGGGTAAGCCACGGGTATTGATATCGTTCTCTAGGGGAATAGGAATGCTAGTAAGGAGTTACTATGCTAAGGTTAAGGTTGAGGAAGATTATTTTTTATCTTTTTATGTTTTATGAAATGGAAAGGTACGAATCTCGGGTATTGGATTTGGGGGGTTGGTATTTCTACCGATTACTCTACTATTATCTAATTATCTAAACTAAGGTTGTGGGAGTCTATGTCTAATTAATGTGTGCTCGTATGATAGTTTAAAGATGTGTTTACTTAGGTTGTACTACTCCTTAATTATCTCCTATTGATGGTTGAGTTGTCACGTCTTATTCCTAGTTGCGTTGTGTGTCTAAAGTTGTAGGGTATGCGTTTCTCCCTAACTCTTTGAACTTACCAAAGGGTCTTGTCTACAAACCCACTAGGGATGATAAACTCCTACTCTAAGGCGCTCTTTGGATGGTTTAGCCTACAACTACTCAGGTAATTATATTCTAAGGTTCACAAAGATGAATCAAGCATTAAGTACACAACGAATGACCTATCGCATTACTAGATCATTAATCAACTAAGATAAGAAACAACCAATCAATATTCAATAATTAAGTTTCATACTTCCTAAGCAAACACACAAATAAATTAGCCGGACATGGAGAACATGCAAGCATACACACAAATAATCAAAGACATAATTGAATTAATGAAGTAAAGACTTATCTTGATGTAAGATAGGGTTTAAAACCCTAAAATACTGTACAAGACACCTTAGGTTAGGTTTTTGGTTTTTACTCCAAAAGACTCTCCACAAAAGACTGAAAAATTCGGATTCTATATATAAGATTACATATGCGACGGCGTCACCTTATGTTTTGTGACGCCGTCGTGTCGCCGTCATTAGGGTTTCGTCTTGGCCACGTTAACCTTGCGACGGCGTCACCTTATGTCCGTGACGCCGTCCTCTTCAGCTTCTGACATCGTCTGGATTGCATCTAGGCCGTCTGAGTAGCGACGGGCTACTCTTTTACAACTGGACGTCGTCGCTTGAAAATACGAGTTTTAGGTTCTGGATCATCACAACAATTTTGGGACGGCGTCGCCATTAGCACCTGACGTCGTCGCCTTCAATTTCAGCAACTGTGAGTGTCTGATTTTGACTTTGGCCATTTTCTTCATATATTCGCGCCTTTTCGTCCAAATAAGTGCCATTCCAGCATTTTGCCTTCAAGAGACCTAAAAAGTGAAAAGGAACGATATTAAGCAATAACGGATACAAAAGTGATCAAATAAGGACTAAAACGACCCCTCAAAATGGTACCTTTTAAAACCTTATCAAATATCCCTACACTTGTTATTTGCTTGTCCTCAAGCAAATGTGCTTTTAGCCAATTAATTTATAAGTTAGGGGTCATGAAGCATTAATTCAAAACGGTCCACAACACATATAAGCCCCGCAAAAGTCATAACAAGCACGGAAATTACATACTAGCACCTCACATGGGGTGTTTGGATACTCACATCTCTCTCGGGTGTATATATGAAATATAACAAATAGGAAATGGAAGATAAACACTCATTAACCGGTCCTAGTACATAGATTACCATAGGCTTGAGAATAGATCAAACCTCCATCGCTTTGGCGTAAGCACCTAGGAAAGACTATCAAAGAGGTCTTTTAAAGGGTTGTAATGTTAGGCTTACGGTAGGGAAACAAGGGTTTGGTGGGATAGGCTATTTAGTGGTGGTAAGTCAAAAATCTCTACGTTAAATGCATACGAAGAATGGCGTTGCTAAGCCAAGATTCGACACTCTAAACTCTAGATAACTGAAATAAATAAACATAAATTCAAAGGATAGATGTAGGATGGTAGCCCGTATGTTTTTTTTTTTTTTTTTTTTTATTACTCTAACACTAATTTGACCCGATTTGAAAAGATCAAAACACTTGGGGTACATTATTACGCAAACAAAGGGGATTTGAATTTAACGTTCCCTTCCCGTCATTTCATAAACTTTAACTTTTCCCATGAATCCCAATCGTCCCAAAACTGTATACAAAGGATATGACTCGACTTAGCAACTTATGCAAGCAACTAGATAATTGAACTAAGGGTTTAGGGTGATAACAAATAATTGCACTAAAAGTGAGTGCATAAGGGGTAGGCTAAGGCGATTTGGGTGTATATTTGGGGGTGGGGTGTAAACAATGCTCTTCATTGATATTCCGGAAAAACCGAAACATCACGAGAACCGCGAAAAGGATAGGCTCTGAGGGGTTAACTAGGGGTATCGTGTACTAAAGATGAGTACAACGCAAAGGGTGTGGGGGAATTACTCAACCGATATGGAAGAAGTAATTATATTACAGGTATCAAACAAGGGTTATCCTAATGCCTTTTATCATTTAGTTATTCCTAACTACACAAGTGTAGCCTCACTTGCGATCTCGGAATGCATCACAAAACAAGTTCTAGAATCTAATATACTACCGGTTCACACTCTAAGCATTGAAGATGAATGCTTTAATTCCTACTAATCTAAGGGCGATCCTCACATTTTGGGTGGAATTTGGGTGGTAAATGGTTTTGTGCTAGTCATATAACTTCCTATCCGTGAGGCGCTTTTGTTAAGACTAATGGCCCACTCTTATATGTCATGAAAAATTTCAAATTTGGTGCCAAAATTACCCTAACCGACATTTTCTCATGGTTTATTACACAATCACAATTGGACAAAGCAAATAGTCAAGGATAAGCATAGTTTCAAAGTTCCCGTTTTATTTTCCCTCCCTACACTTAAACTGAACATTGTCCCCAATGTTCCCCGAAAGTATCAAAGTTATGATAAAAGAAGGTAATTAAAAACGAAAGAAACTAGTACTCCCCTGATTAGCTCGGTAGGATCCGTGTAAAGTGGTGGTTAAATCCTTTTCAAGAAGAATTATTGCGTGAAAAGCTCCTTCCAATCTTATGTAACTTCTTCTTGACAAACTAAACCTGCACACTTGAAGAAAACAAACGAAACCTTCGCGTAAAATCGGCGATAATAATATATATAAGACTCGATTTAAACTAGGATATAATGCTTGTGGAATGGATGTTTACAGAATTTCTAAGAAAATTAAGACCTGGAAAATTCCAAAAATTTATAAGTAGCTCAGAAAACGAGAAAAAAAAGTAATCTGATGTTTTTACTCCTTCCTGACGCCGTCAGGTTGCAATCCTGACGCCGTCAGGTTATCCTGACAAAAACTGGTCTGCGATTTTCTGGGAAAAATTCTGGAAAATTTACATCTTTAGAATCTGGAAAAATTCCTGCAAAACATCCATTATGACTCGATACAAGCATTTGACTCTAACAAACACACATATATATCTTTTAAATAATTGTAATTCTCATGTTCACGTTTCTTTTGAAAACGTGTGTAATCCTCCCTACACTTATCCCTTATGTAAAATACCTTTGTATGTAATTAAGACGAGGTTAAAGACAAAATAAAGCATTTTTACAAATTCAAACATGAGAATAAACAATTAATAAAAGATATACGACACACAAATAAAAATGAAAAACAAATACACATGGGTTGCCTCCCAAGAAGCGCTTGTTTTTTTTCGAGTCACGAGCCTGACTCTACCCTTATTTAACGGATAAAGGGGAGGTTTTCCCTACACTTAAGTTTAAGTGCGGGTGATAGTAGCAATATACACCCTTAGGGTGGAAATTTGCTACGTGAGGAGAGGGTGGTGGGTGATTTATGTGCTCAAAAGAGTGTGCTCCATTCATTATAATCTTACCTAAGTCTATTGGTGTAGCGGGTGAATCAAATCTCCCTCCTAAAAATGGATCATCTTCTATCAACTTCAAAAGATTCTTAGTTAAGGATCCATCTTGACCTAATAAACCCTGTTTAAACCCATAATGTTTCTTGTTATCAAACATGAATGGGTGATATAAGCGTGTAAGGTCATGGGTTACTCCTATATTAGCTTCCACTCTACATGGCCTAGAGTCTACCACTTTTATCAAGCAACTACCCGGACTATCTATTTTGATGGGTGGATTGGAGCCTAATTCAATTCCAATATTCACATCTAAAGACGGAAAATTGGGTAAGGGTTTCGGTTGAGGCTCCGGTTCATCAAAACTAGGAAATTCTTTAGGGCTAAGAGAAAGGTCATCACTACAAGCGTTCAAACCCACATCCACTACTTGTGGTCGGTCCAAAGGTTCTACCTTTATTGGGGTTCCTATAGTTTCTTCTACTACTTCCGGGTAAGTCATAGGCGGTGTGTGTTTCTCAAGTGATGGTAGGACTTGTGGGTTATCCGATGGGATTGGATTTTCTACTCTATCCTCCATCTTATCAAGATCACCTATGTATTCATTTTGTACTGTGGTAGCGCCTAACCATGACATGCACCTTGGTACCTCAACTCTAATCATCTCCTTCCTAAACAACCTTTCCGACCGAAGTTTCCAAATTGAAAATAGGTCTAAAGATTCCTTTTTTGGGTCCCATGTTCCACTTCTAAATTGGGCGTGAATCTCAAAGGTTTCCCATGCAATTCGAACACCACATCCCCAAATATCCCCATCCGCTACATAGTCAAGTCTCCTTTGGGTTTCGTGGGTGATACGAGTGTAAAAGAATTGTAGTGGAAACAGTAAATCAATACCATGATAAAGGACTTTTTGTAATAAATATTTAATTCGAGTCCATGCCTCAGGAAAGGATTCATCATGATGTTGCTGGAACCTCAAGATCTCATTTTGGAGTTGAAAGGGTAGATTATGTAGTAGATTTCGTTGATTGGGTGAAAGTTTTGGCAGATTCACGTTCTCCATAACGGCTAACGGAATAGTCAATGAAAATGGTTACGAAGAAGGGGGATAGACTAAAAGAAAGCTAAAAATGAGAAAAATTTACTTGATAGGAATCAAGCAAAGAACCTAAACGAGGTGGACTACTAACTAGCTATTCTATTCCCCGGCAGCGGCGCCAAAAACTTGATAACGCTACACGCGTCGTTCGGGGTCAAGGAAACTTCCTTTTCTTCGAGCAAGTTTTATAACACCCTAGGCAGTGAACCTAATCGTTGTAGTGTAGTAATTAGGGTAAGCCACGGGTATTGATATCGTTCTCTAGGGGAATAGGAATGCTAGTAAGGAGTTACTACGCTAAGGTTAAGGTTGAGGAAGATTATTTTTTATCTTTTTATGTTTTATGAAATGGAAAGGTACGAATCTCGGGTATTGGATTTGGGGGGTTGGTATTTCTACCGATTACTCTACTATTATCTAATTATCTAAACTAAGGTTGTGAGAGTCTATGTCTAATTAATGTGTGCTCGTATGATAGTTTAAAGATGTGTTTACTTAGGTTGTACTACTCCTTAATTATCTCCTATTGATGGTTGAGTTGTCACGTCTTATTCCTAGTTGCGTTGTGTGTCTAAAGTTGTAGGGTATGCGTTTCTCCCTAACTCTTTGAACTTACCAAAGGGTCTTGTCTACAAACCCACTAGGGATGATAAACTCCTACTCTAAGGCGCTCTTTGGATGGTTTAGCCTACAACTACTCAGGTAATTATATTCTAAGGTTCACAAAGATGAATCAAGCATTAAGTACACAACGAATGACCTATCGCATTACTAGATCATTAATCAACTAAGATAAGAAACAACCAATCAATATTCAATAATTAAGTTTCATACTTCCTAAGCAAACACACAAATAAATTAGCCGGACATGGAGAACATGCAAGCATACACACAAATAATCAAAGACATAATTGAATTAATGAAGTAAAGACTTATCTTGATGTAAGATAGGGTTTAAAACCCTAAAATACTGTACAAGACACCTTAGGTTCGGTTTTTGGTTTTTACTCCAAAAGACTCTCCACAAAAGACTGAAAAATTCGGATTATATATATAAGATTACATATGCGACGGCGTCACCTTATGTTTCGTGACGCCATCGTGTCGCCGTCATTAGGGTTTCGTCTTGGCCACGTTAACCTTGCGACGGCGTCACCTTATGTCCGTGACGCCGTCCTCTTCAGCATCTGACGTCGTCTGGATTGCATCTAGGCCGTCTGAGTAGCGACGGCCTACTCTTTTACAACTGGACGTCGTCGCTTGAAAATACGAGTTTTAGGTTCTGGATCGTCACAACAATTTTGGGACGGCGTCGCCATTAGCACCTGACGCCGTCGCCTTCAATTTCAGCAACTGTGAGTGTCTGATTTTGACTTTGGCCATTTTCTTCATATATTCGCGCCTTTTCGTCCAAATAAGTGCCATTCCAGCATTTTGTCTTCAAGAGACCTAAAAAGTGAAAAGGAACGATATTAAGCAATAACGGATACAAAAGTGATCAAATAAGGACTAAAACGACCCCTCAAAATGGTACCTTTTAAAACCTTATCAGTCGACAAATAAACTAGTAAGATATATACTTGACGACCCAAATATGAATTGAATTAACTATGCAACGATAGTGGGATAACTTGTAACTCTTAACAAGATAAATGGAATAACGATATTGAATATGAGTTAAACAATGAACTAGATACTTGTAAAAAGAAGTGGTAGACATTAGAACTAGATATGTGATTTATAATTTACATCAAATATTACGTATATATTATAAAGATTGAATACGTTTTATAAATTAGAATAAAGTTTAATATACAAGTTATATTGATTATAAGATGTACCTTATTAACTATTCTAGGATTAACCAAGCAAAATATATTAGAGTAAAAAATGAGTTTAATGTATTTGTATCGGGATACTCGATAATAGACTTGATTTAATAAGTACTTATAAAAAATAGTGTGGTAACGTTAAAGAAACTAAGTTGCGTAATTATTAGTTGATATCGATATTTCGTATAAGTTATGAGAATCAACTACGGGTTATAAATATGGAAAAATGTTTACTATGCGAGTTATATTGGTATTAAAATATACCTTGTTAAATGTTTTGACTTAAACAAGTTAAAATGTATTATCGTCACTTATTATCTAATATTGAGATAATTAGACATATATTGTCAACGAATACAATTGTACTTAATTATAAACATTTATCAACTATGATAATAACTGGTATTTTATAATAAACAAGTTAACCTTTAGAAACTTGTTGGGAAATGTTATTTTGGAGAAGACGATATGACAAAGATGTAATGTTTTGGAAACATTGAATAACGAATATGTCGTTATAAAACACCTACAATGGTATACTTTATAAGAAATACCTTCTATTAAACTTGTATAACTGTGAATGACGAATATGAAACCTTTATTAATTGAACGAAGAATGGAATTTATCTTTTGTTACAAACATGTACGTTGGGATTATTGGGTAAAATACCGAAACTTACTAATTAACCTATTTATCTTACAGAAATAGTCGTCTCATTTCCTGGTCTTTGACTAGGTTGAGTATTGTCAAGTATTTCTTGACTGTGTCAATGTCTTTCCCTTTTTGGCGTGCGTTCTAGTTGGTATGTCTCGATTTGTCGATGTCCTCTCCTCTTTCGCGTGAGTTGTACGTCGCGTCTATGTTTCTTACCACCACACGAAACGTTAAAACTTAACTTTTGAGATATTAATTATAAACTTTTGGGAACGACAATGAACTTTTGAAAGTAATAACATGAATAATATACGAAAACTACGACACATTACTTTTATTGACTTCCTTATCATTTGAGCGGTATTTTAAGAATAATCGTATACGCATTAGGTTGTGTCACTTCTACTTTATCGTACTCGTCGTACATTCTTCTGGATGCCATGGAGATTAGCTTTAGATGTCAGTCGTGTCAATAGTGAATAGTGCATTGTTGTAGCTAAGGTGAGTTTCATAGCCCCTCTTTTCAAATGTTTTCATAACTATTTTGGGGGAGAATACATGCTGCTTTTATCAAACTATAACTGGATATGTGAATATTATTTGGAATGATTGTTGTTTGGTATATTTGATTTAGTGATTGAACGTTTTACGTGTTTATGTGAATGCAAACTATTTCTTGGACCTGCCACTATTCTTTTGAATTGCTAATGTGTTGACTAGGAAATGTTAGACATGCGACAGTTGTTGACTTAGCCTAGGGTAGCATTCCTATGCTATAACGCGATGCCTAGCTAAGTATATCTGACCTAGACCAGGGTAGTCTTGCTCTAGGCTTTGCTATAACGTGGTGTCTGGCTAAAGTCGTTTGGGGCCCCCGTTAAGATCTCGATTGTGTTGTGGATTATGGATTGGATTGATTATTGAATGGAATGTGTATTATACGTCTGCCTTAGTCGCACATAGAAATTAAACTCTATCAGGTCCACTACTACTTTTGTAACTAAACTCTATGAACTCACCAGCGTAAGCTGATCTTTTTAGCATGTGTTCTCAGGTTTAAGGCGATAGCTCACTATTGGAAGACGCTTGGCAAGGGGCATGGTCATAGGCGACTCTGATGAATAAATGGGACTGCTTTAATATTCTTTTGGGCCTATTTCCGCACTACTTTCATGAATGTAAACTTAATGTTTTGAATTAAAGGATCTTATTCTAAAAAAATAGGATAAAAACCATTCTTTGTACCTTATGTTGTGATACCAAGATTTTAGCACCTAAAGGCTCGTATGCTTCTGCTAGACCGTATTTTCGGGGTGTTACAGATTGGTATCAGAGCCAAGGTTATAGAGAACTGGGTATATTTTCAAAACGTAGACTATAACCACTTTTTCGAAAACTTAGTCCTATGACCGCCACGTGCCTGCCTGCTAAGCTGAAGCCTCGCGTATGACTAGTTTAAGGATGTAGACGATTGAGAACACATTAGACGAGTTGATTGATGAGATAATTGATGAGATGTTATTGACTTATTTTATGAATGGTTTGATTGGACATTTGTTGAATGTATATCCTGTTAGTAGACGATTTAAGTCTGCCTATCGTAGTAGCTTACTATAAGCATTTCACATGCTTATACACACACAGTAAGCATGTCCTCATGCTTACGCATACCCCATAAGCATTTCCATATGCTTATGCACGCCCTATAAGCATGTCATCATGCTTACACACATCCAGAAAGCATGTCCTCATGCTTTCGCACGCACTATACCTTTCACATAGTATGGAGTCCCAAACCTTATATCTATAATACTTAGCTTATATTAAGTAGTTGCCTTGGATAGTTCCAAAACAACAAAGAGAAAACTTTGTAAGAATACACACAAATACGTGGAATCTATTGGAATATACTTAGAAGATGAAAGTAAACAAACGAACCCAAACTGTGATAACCAATACTTCAACATTACTAATCAATAATACGGATGCTCTCAAAGTATCAGAGTTACATAATTTCCTTGCGTAATCTCACCACTTGATTTAGAACTTGCACATTAGTAGTGGCCGTGGGAATGATTTGGGAATCTAGAGGAAATGGTGCTATTATAACTAAGTCAGGGAGTCACGAACGAGACCTTTTTGTCTTGTGAACGTGAGTTCCATAGTTAAGTTTTGATGAACACGAGTCTAAATGCGTTAAAACTAATAAAACATGTAAACTGGTGTGTTGGTATCGTGTGTTGTGTCATGTTCACGTGTTTTTGCATTTTATCAGGTTTATGTGTTCTTGGTCATAATTAGATGATGGGTTATAATGGTTTTGATGATGTCGATTGGTGTATAGTCTCGTGTCACAAATTTTGGGTCGAAACTTTCGTAAACCATTGTTTTGTTCTTAAGTATTGTCAAACAGGTGGTAATCGGTTTTGATTATTAATAATAAATTTATGTCTGATAGTGTTATAATAATATGTGAAATCAGTAAGTGTTTTCAGATAATAAATTGGACCAATGTGTGATTATTTGGTTAACGGTGAATCATTGGTATGAATCAGATTTTTGAAATCGGATGACATTTCAATTAATAGCCTGGATTGAATAACAAATTAATTGTGGTGTTTTGGGTAATTGGTAAGTTATTGAAAAACATTAGATTTGATACCCGTTAATCGGTTGTGTTTGGGAATTGAAAGAGTCAATTGGAAGTGTTTAGTGGTGTTGAGTATGTTTGGTTGTCTGTTTATATGGCGAGATTGATATGAGATTGTTTAGAGGATTAATTGAGTTGTGAAATTGTTTATTTTGGACTTAATGATATATATGTCAACTTTGCGCCACGTCAGATGTTATCGTGACTTTCTAGTCTCAACTGACCCCGACAACGCCGTAACATGGTCTTTAGTATTTATTGGGCAATATGATGTGTAAGAGCCAAGAGTCATGACTCGGACTTGTGAACTCGAAACGAATAATGACTGAAAACTTATATTGAAGCTTGACGTAATATATATATGAGCTAGTAGATAATACTAGAAAATATAGATGATAAATGGTTTTGTACTAAACATTCGATAACAAGGCTCGCCTTGTTATTCGACATTTTAAAAAGGGAACCAACGTCTAAAAATAGAAATGTTGTGTAATAAATGAGTCATTAAATGTTTCGAGGGCACGCTTATCGAAAGCTGTCATTTATGTGTATTTAATACCATTTATGTGTTGTGCGTGGGTTACGGATGACCTAACATTAATAACATCAATCCATGTGGATAACGGACTTATTAGGTTGACGAATCTAATAAGCGCCCGCTATGTACGTGGAATAACGTTACTAATGGGAGAATTATCCTTATGACTCGTTAGGATGTGACTGGTTTTGGGATAATAAGCGACAAGAATAAATGGTTGAGTTTATCGAGTTGAAGAACTCGATAAGATCTAACTATTTATTCCGAAACTTATTAAACCGTAAAGTTTATCATTTAGACATCTCATTGTGTGATTATGAGTCGCATTGTGATTAGTTGAGTGCATTCATGGTGTCTTGTTGAGTCGATACCACACACACACGATGATACTTAACGCTAGTAACAAAATGGTGCAACGAGATATTTTTGAGATAAGAAAATGTATACATTTGGGGTAGATAACATTGAAGTTGGGAATATATATTAAGAATTGGTTATAATAATTGGTTGTGCCTTGCTTTATAAAAATTCATTGAACCTCGAATGAATATAGACTGATCACCTATATTCAGCCAGAGACATCAGGACATGGATAGATCACCTATGTCCGTCTCAGAGGCGAATTTTTCAAATACTGGGAGTAGTTATGACATAATTATGTTCAGTTTGAGATTGGTTTTAAGAACGATGAATTTTAGGTGGACTCACACACTCACACTCACCAAACCTCACAAAAGCCTGCACTCACACACGACACACTGGCATCGCAACACCTCACGAATTGTAACACTTTTGGCATCGCTATACGTCTCCGTTTATGTGAAATTCTTGTTTGTAACAGTTGAGCGTAGTTCGCCATAAGTTGGGTGAGACCCGATTGACACCGTTTACATCCGAGTGCTTATCGACATAAGCCTCGTTGATCTCTCTAGAGCGTTTGGAATTATTTTGGGCTATTTTCGGATTTGGTCTTGACTATTTTGGATTGGTTTTGATCTTGGTCTTTGGGTTTTTGAGTTTGCGATTTTGACCTCATTCCGAGTTTTAACTCATCATTTGACTTTGAATCATCATTTGGCCTCGAATTATTATTCGGCTCCGTTTCGTTGATAACCTTGTTAAAATCATCATTCAACCTCGAATCGGTATTCGATTTCGAAACGTCATTCGGTCGCATTGTGATAGTAACCGTATTGGAATTCTCATTCCGCCGCACCTCGTTAGTAATCTTTTTGGAATTATCATTCCGCATCGTTTCGCTAGTAATCTCGTGGGATTTGTCATCTAGCCTCGTTTCGTTGGTAATCCTATTACCGACACTTCTAACTCAAGCCTAGTCTTGAAACGATTGTTGTGAAAACTTCCGAAACCTTGCCATTCACTCGATGTTGATTTAAGCGATGTCATCTAGTCGACGTTGCTCATTTCCTAAACCGATAATGTTGTGGTCGACGTTGCTCATTTCCTAAACCGATAATGTTGTGGTCGACGTTGCTTCACCAACAGATTTCATTTAAGGTCGTACCTTACGTGCTGTTGATGTCGTACCTTATCCTCTATCTAGGTACCCCTAATGATAACGATTTAACAACCTGTTTTAGTGAAGCTGTTCACTGAGGTTATCCTTAGATATGATTCGTTTATGTTGCTCTAGCAACGTTGAACTCTCGACATTGTTTTATCAACGATAGCCTGCTGGCGTCATACCGCCGATTGCGGTACTACCTACACTAACCTAACGATGTACCTTACACGCCATCGATGGGAAATTATCTAGTATACCTACTTAGAGCTGTTGATGTTCACTCGTATTTAGGATTTGATTGGATATCGATTGGTAGTCGAACTTCTTTTGGAGTTGAACATTGAACCCTTCTGCGTCAAGTGTTAAGTACACCAATGAGTTAATCGACTGATCGCAGTTAGTAATAAACACTCTCTTTCGGAGTAGTACTTTCCGCCTCTAACCTAGATATCATGCTAAGTCAACCAACTGATTGCTAGGGGCAATCAGCAATTTCTGACAGAGTCGTACTCTGAACTTCCTAGACTTTCCGTCCAGTAGAGATTTCGTGCTCAACAGAAAACTTGAAATCCTAAGGAGTAACTTGAACCACGTTCCTTGGGACAACCACCTAATGTTTCTCTCATCCTTCGAGAACCACCTGCTATCCTTTCGGTAGTCCTACCTAACCTGTTTACCTCCCGCTATTCAACAAGATAGAAATTATGGACGACCTTGCTCGTCTCTCCTCATATAGTTTTTGAAGTTTTAGAGAATCCCTCAATCTTCGTTTAAGGAGGTGAGAGTGTACTCACTCCTCTTCCTCCCAGTAAAGTGACTTCACTCCTATGAGCTAGTCCTCACTTTCGAACTCTAGCTCCTTACCTTCTTTCCACTATGGAACGCCGATTGAAAAGGGAATCCCCTTGGTCCGTTTTCTCTACCTGAGATTCATTTGGTTAGTACACACCTGATTATCCTCTCTCAACTTTCAACTCCCTCCGATACTCTTAAAGGAGGAAGTGCGATCAGAAAACCTGAGTTACAAAAATAGACTTTGTTAATACAAATAAGCCGTAAAAACATTTATTTATATTTTACGATCTTCTAATGTTTTGTCGATAACAAACGTAAAATCATTTTAACAAAACAAATAAAATACGTAAATGGTTTGAACTAACAGTTTCTAACATATTCACATTTTCACATAAAACACTAAAACAAGTATAAGTGATTTTATGATTTAATATTACATATGTACAACAACTAGTGTTTACATATTTGGGTAAAATATACACATAACTAGTATGTAGTATATTGGGTAATATAAATGGGTAGAAACTTAAGTATCATAACCCATTGGGCAAATACATTGAATGTAGTTGGGTACAACCCAAAGCCCATGACCCATGGAGCTTGACCCATAACCCATTGCATGACATCATGCTTATATCATACATAGATAATATCCATAACCCATGGTTTTGACCCATACCTATGTGACTAGGTGCATTGCACTCAAGAGATACATTGTATCTAGCTAAAGACCCATGGATCAACCCATGACCCATAACCAAAATACCCATGGGTAAAGAGGAGCGTCCCACGGATCCCTAGCTTTACGCTAGACGGATCCCTTGTGGAAGGGATCCGGGGAACAGTAGAATTTTTCCTCTATAAATAGTGAGCCATTTCTTCATTGTTTCTCACCCTTTCTAACATACTTTCCCCTAGAGTTGAAAACTCTCTAACCTCAGATCCAAGAGATCTATGTTTGTAGTTTTGTTTTTGTGTGATCTTCTAGGTTCCTCTTAAAGGCGAGATCACCACCTTTGAAGTCGAGCAAGCTCAAGTCCATGAGTTGCCATGCTTCCTCATCATCAAGACTACTGAAGTCTTCTTGTTGATGATTGTTTTTCTTTTCCTAAGAAGTGTTGAAGACATTTGAGAAAGGTGTCTCAAGTGTCAAGACGAAGATATTAGTTAAGGGTATCTATCGTCCATATCATAAGCACTTGTGGTAGGTGCTTAGAAGTCAAGACTAGAAGCATTATTGAAGGGTGCTTAGAAGTCAAGACACAAGACATTAGTGAAGGGTGTCTTGAAGATCTAGTTAAAGGCATTAGTGAAAGGTGCCTTAGATGTACATTCAATATGGTGTGTTTCGATGTACAAGATAAATTAGTACTAGATCCAAGGATATTGATATCCTTGATGATGTTGTAAAAAGGAGTGGATCTCCTTTGGGATTAGTCGTTGGTGTAGTGTTAGGTAGTAGTTCCTCCATTGCAATGGAACTAGGTGCTTAGCCTAGTACCTAATAAAGGGTAGGCGACGTTGTGATATTATTAGTTCTCCTTGGTGTGAAAGAACTCGGTGGTTAGCCTAGCACCGTATAAAGGGTAGGCGATGTTGTGTTAGGTGTGGTTCGCCTTGGTGTGAAATAACTCGGTATTTAGCTTTGTACCGGAAAAAGGTGTAAGCGACGTTGTGAAGGCTTCTCTGCCATAAGGAGATTGGCTTAGTGTTTACGAACTCTTGAGTAGGTGACTCGGGGAGTGGAGTAGGGCAAGGAAGGTGTCCTTGTAGCCGAACCACTATAAATACTCGCGTTGTGGTTTTGTGCTTCTTACTCTTATCTTTCATTACATACCTTTATATGTTTATCTATCAACCTCCAACACACATCCAAATAGATTGACATAAGTCGATCTAAATAATTAAAAGGAAGTTTTAATTGGCAAAACTATTCAACCCCCCCTTCTAGTTTTCCACAATTGGCATCAGAGCTTCGTTACCAAGTTTCTTAAAGTATATTGTACTTTAAAACTTGATACGATCTACGGTTAATTGAAAACTACAAAGAAGGTTTTTCATAAAAACAAACACCATGTCTTTTAAAACTATATGTTTGGATGTTGATTTGATAACAACATTTTTCTTATTTTTTTTTTCATTTAGTTGCACTAATCTTCTTTGTCATGTTGATTAGTCAAAGCTCATACTCACCAAGCTATATGAATCACTTGGTAACAAGAATACCTTCCTTAAGAAGGTATCTTAAACGCAAAGGAGCGGGAATCGTCTAAGTGACATTTGTTGTGTCATTTGTAAAGACATTCCTAAGTGCGCTAGAGGTATAATTTTCTTTTTATTTTGCTTGATAGTTAAGTATGCCTATTTAGGTATTTATATGATTATCTTTTGTGCATATACATGTATTACATGAAGCTTCATTAGGAAGCCTTTTTCTCACATACGTGTCACTCTTTCGTCTAAAAATCATGGTTTATAAAACTTGTGTTTTGCCTCAGTTAATCCAAAAATCATATCTCTCTAACAATAAAACAAAACACGAATCTCAAAAATTCCTCCTTTCCCATAAATACTCCCACCGTCAATCACTCTATCCCCACTTTTTTAATTTCAAAAATTTCTCTCATTCAAAACTTCATCTTCCTCTCCACTTCGTCTCAACCGAAACCAAGAAGGATCATCTTCAACATGGTTTACATCGCCCTCGTGCTCATCGCCTTAACACTCATCGCACTTGTGTTTCCTATGATGAAGTTCACATACGGAGACATTTACTTTGTGTTGTTAATCTACATTGGGGTTATATACCCAATCCTTTGTATCATCCTTAGCATTGAAATGAAATATTACTAATAATCTAAGTTTATCTAAGTTATTATCATAATGTGTTTATCATTTCTCTTTGTTTTATTTCTTTCTCTCGTGATACATTAGAAGTCATGTATGCATGTTAAAAGAAAATATAGGCTAAAACACATATCTTGATATAAAACTATGAGATCTAAAAACCTATGCTCTTCATCATAAAATATGTTTCTGTAACTACAGAACTACGGATCCCGGAAGATATACTAGCCGAATCCCTTTTGTAAAGGAACCGTGGGATCCGTCTTACTGGAGAACAGTTTTTCATGCAAATTAAAAACCACTTTTCTTCTAAAAAGTAATACTCCACTAGAATGTCAAAACCATAAGTGAGTTAAGTGTCATTGTTGTTAAAAACCATTGTTAATAAAAATCTAGTAAAAACATTAGATAATCATAGGTTGACCACAAACATCACTTTCTATTAACTCTTCATTTCTATAGGTTCAACTATGACGCATGAATATGAGTTTGATTTTTCACTCACTAGCGTCTACTCTCCGAACATCTCCCTTGAACCCAACACACCTGGCATTCATGTCTGTGGGTTCAATAACCTCGAAAACCGTCACTTCCACGAAGGACGTATTGTAGACACCTCTCTACAATTCGAAGAAGGTATCAATACCTCCTTCCGAGCCATAGGACTAGAATGTCTTCTTGAAATCAACGAGAAGATATGTCCAAGGTTCATAATGGAATTCTTCCATCAAGTTGAACTCGTTCATAACAAGGATCGCTCTCTATCTCTTTGGTTTTATATCAAAAACCAAAAGTTTACTTTAACCCTTAAGCATTTTGCTCACATCCTCCGAATTCCAAATCATGGACAATGTGCCTTCACCGAAGATTGGTCACTTGATTCTCTCTTCAACTTTCGTGAAGAAAATAGCTCATATTGTTCACACATACCTTCCCCGGAAGATTTAAATCGCATAATATGCAAACCTCGACCATATTACTCCGATCCAAACATTATCTTCATACGGGACATCCGAGAAGAGTACAAGTCTCTTGAACTCATCCTGCGTGAGAATGTTTGGAGTCTTAGGGGAAATCGAGAAATCCTTTCCGCTTGTTGTACTCGCATGTTGTACTGTTTGCTAACACAACAACCATACAATCTCGCCTATTTCTTTGCAAGGCGAATTGTAAATCTTCAAGGCTCCAAGAATAAACTCATCCCTTATGGAATGTTCTTGACGCGCCTCTATCATAACGTTATGCACTTTCATCCTCAATTTCAAAGTCCGTTGTACGTACTTGTGAACAAGATGATGGAACCGCTAAACATATCTCTCATGAAGACTTTCTTCATTCTTGATTCCACCAACACTCATCAATCACGTGATGATCCTTCTAGCGAAAACACTCAAGGAACCTAGTAGTATTTCAAATAGGATCAATCCTCTTGTACTCGTGCTTTATCAATGTAATCCTATTTCCTTCATGAAATAAAACATCTTACATTTTGATATCTTAGTGTTAGAACCCCTTTTAACTAAACCTTGGAATATAATGCATTGTCAAGATCATTGCATACCTTTAGTAAAGGTTCTGCTGAGCAGATGGACGGATCCCAAAGTTTGTGCTAAACGGATCCCTACATTTAGGGAACCGTGGGATCCGGCAAACAGAAAATGCAATTGCAAGCATTGTATTTCAAACATATCCTTAGAACACCTCACACTAAGCTAGACATAGTGTCTTAAGGAAATTTAAGTCCTTATCAAGTTAAGTAGATCCTTCCTACTCACGCATAACTCACCTAGATCACTGTAACATATTGGATTTCACAAACACATCCACAATCACAATAAGAGGTGTATAGTTTAGAGGTTTTAGAGAGAGAAAGTAGAATGGGAGCCTTTCTTGAGAGAGAAAGTAAACAAAATAGAAAAGGTTATATTAGAATGAAAGGTCCAACCCTCTACCTTGAGAGTAGAGGGTATTTATAGTCACATACTACATGTCCTCCTGTCGGACTGTGGATCAGGCATACAGTGGGTAAAGACCCGTCCTTCCTCCACGGTGTTACTCTAAACTATTCTACGCTACAAACTAACTAATAAACTACTAAATACCATAAATAACAACAAGTCTACGAGCTAACACATGCTAGACCATAATTAGGGTGACCGACACTTTAACATAGAATTTCCAATTCCTAACAATCTCCCCCTAAGGGAGGTCACCCCATGAAATACATTTTGCATCCTAGCATTCTTTCTTTGTCTTTAGTTCTCGAGCTCGTAGACTTTAATTCTTCAACATCCGCATTTTTGTGCTTAAGCAGTGACTCTTCATAGTCCGAATATTTTGTAATTTAAGTGGAGGTCTTTAACTGATCCACATCTTTGATGATCTTCGAGCTTTCATTGAGATCATCAGCCACAACAAATCTCTCTAGATCATCCATATTTGTGTTGCCTTCATGTGATGTTGTGACTTTTGGACCGACATGCTCAAACTTTTGGATCATGACATCTTTCCATCAGAGTAGCCGAAGCTTTACTGGTTCATGATATTTGCAGCAGCGTAGCAGAAGCATAGTATAAAAATATCAAAGCCAGGTTATGTAGATATGCACCAGTCATGATTTCTTCAATTAAGTGTGGATGCTGTGAGCATGCGGCTTTGGATTGACTCCTCAATTCTGATCAGCTGCAACCGTCCAAATGTACCTGCAAACAACAGTTAGCAATAAAACACACGAAAGTGTCTTTGATCACTTTCGTTGAATTGAGGTACATGGCCCACGGTTCCCCGTTGATCAGTACAAGTACTGCCTGTGATCAGGTAGGATTCCTAAGAATCTCCTTGATAAGGTTTCGCAGCTATTCTAGCTGTTCTCAAACCGGAACGTCTCAAAGAAGACAACACGGAGTGAGTGAACAGGCGAATTGAGATTCACTGATTGACGAAAAATTGATTTGAAAACAATCGTGTATTGCCTAGAAGAAAGATTTTTGCAATACGACGAAGGTTTTATAAGAAAGATTAATTTTCAATCATAAATACTTTTTGTATTTGAAAAGAGTACACATTCGATGTGCTAGATAAAAGAAGAGATTCGCACATCGAACAGTTTTTCCAAAAGTATTTTTTCAATCAGAGATACTTTTTGTGTTTGAAAATATGAATACACATTCGACGTGCTAGAGAAAAGAAGGTTTGCACATCGAATGCTTTTTCCAAAAATATTCGTCAATTCCAATCCTGGACCAAGGTTGATTCATGATTGAATCGCCCCATCGTTTCTATCCAGTTGTCACAAGCTTGATCTTATGAAAGATCTCACATGTCACCCACCAAGAGCTTGTTTGATGTTGGCTCTAGAAGGATTTCCATCTTCATCGTGAATACTTTTACATATCACTCGGATGTTCTGGCAATACCACAAGGATAATGTGTAGGACTCTCAATATATACTTACTTTCCACATTGTGTGAAACAGCAAGTCTTCATTATTTTTGTGTCCTAATGAGATATTGTGGATGATCTCTTGGCTCTAGACTCAATTGTGCACATTTGGTTCCTATGCCGGAGACTAGGGAGAGGGTCTCCTTCTTCAATATCAACAATCTCTAAGAGAAAGTCGATAGATTATGTAGGTTCCCCGTGAGAATGAAACAAGTCTTTTTAAGAGGAACTTGAGTAGCTTGGGAAGTTTAGTGCAGTGCGTCACTGGGTCCATGACGTCTTGTCTTCAATGCCAGTGTTACCTTAGTAACCACCAATAGCATATGTATTGAACCCGGTTTCTTCCCTAAGGTCGAATTAATGGAGGGCTATTTCTTTTCACCATTTTCTCATTTCATTTCTTTTTTATTCTTCAACCCCTTCAGTGCTTACCGAGACTTCATAACTAGAACCTTGTTGGGTTTATTCCAGTTCTAGCTCTATCTCAGTCCGCACTCTTCCCCATTCTCACTTTTCTCCTTTTTTTCAATATACCTAAGGACTCTACACTATCTAGTGGATTGTCCCTGGGTAGATCCCTCCGGTTCTGGCGGATCGTGGGAACTAATACCTAACCTCACCATCCTTATAACTCCATGCATAAAGTAAAATGGTCGGTCTTTTGGTACAATTCATTCCTTCACGAAACCAATTGAAAAATCATTTGGAAAATCAATCAAGGTACTTGTGATATAAAATCAAAGCATTTTGTACCTTAATTGTTTTGATCATTTAGAAAAGCTCCCCCTCAACATGTGCATATGATTTTGAAATTGTTTAGCACATGGAAGCAAGAGTTCTTTGAAATATTTTCTTTGATCACAATTTTCATAGAAAAAGCCATTTGATTTTCTTGGTAAAATTCTCCCCCTCAATATGTGCGTAGGATATTTGAAAGCATTTTATCACATAGAGGAAAGAGTTCATTTGAAGTACATCCATGATTACAAAAACCATTAAGAAACCATTTAGAAAATCAATCAAGGTACTTTATGTTGAAACATAGAAATCTTTGTACCTTGAAAGTTTATTTTCTTTTTGAAATGCTCCCCCTCAATATATGCTTCGAGATTCGAAAGCATTTAGCACATATAGGAGAGCAGCCTGCACAGTTGAATCAAAACGATCACCTTTTATCAAATTTCATTATTAAATCACAAATTCTCCCCCGATCAAAAATATCAAACCCTTTGAGATTTTGGATCCCAAATGATTTAATACGGTTTAGAAAACATGGGAGAAAATGTGTCTGATTTAAAAACTCGTCTTGTTTTTGGATAAATGCTCCCCTTCAACATGTGCCTTATGTATACTGAAATCGTTTGGCACATGGAGGCAGGAGTGTCTTTGAAGGACTAAAACCAATTCCATTTAAAACAGATTTGAGATTTAAATCACGATCTCTCCCCCGATCAAAAATTTCAAACCATTTGAGATTTGTGATCCCAAAAGATTTAAATCATTTAGAAAATTTTAGAGAAAGACGTGGCAAGATTTGATTTTGAAAAATGACAGATAAGGACCATTTTAAGACATTAAGGATTGTTAGTGTCAGATATGATTGTTTTAGGAGATCTTTAAGTAAAATAAAACAATTTCACAATCAAAAAAGAACAGAAAAAATTTCATTTTGAAAGATCTTGATTCTTAAAGAAAAATCATACCATGACATAACATTCAATCTTTAGATCACCGCTTATTTTGTACAATCCGGACTTTTATGAAGAAATATTGTTTGAAAATAATTTATTTTAAATCACACTCCCCCTCAATCGATGATCGTAGTCGATGATTGAGTGACTTATAGTTTTGATAAAATGAAGTCCGGTGATATTCAAAATTTACTCCAGTTTATTTTCAAAACCAATATTTTTCCATTTTTCAAAAACAATATTATTTGAAAATTGTTTAAAAAATGTATAAAATTTCCTGCACAAAGATACGTTAGGTGGTTGAGAAGCTTTTGTTGTTGTTGCTGTAGGGTTTGGAAGAAAAACCGTCTGCTGATGCAGTGAGACTTCTTACGTTGCATTTTAATGCCAACTGAGGTCAAATTAAGCTCTGTTTCTTCATTAGCTGATGAAGAAAACCATCTGCTGATGCAGTGAGACCTCTTACGTTGCATTTTTCCATGCCAACTCTCCATAGAAGTCCAATTAAGCTCCGTTTCTTCATTTGTCAACCCAAGATATAGTTGCCCTTTCCTTTCGGCATCCAATCATTTTCAATTGTGGGATCCGGATCGGGAACATTCTTATATACCAATATACCTGCATTCGTTAGTGAACACTGACATCATCCTTTTTGAGGGGCGTCTAATCAAATGTAGTATAGTGTGTGTTCCAAAGTATTGCAGAAGAAACTGCAAACCTGGGTCGTTCTTCCCAACGAGGCTGTGATGGTACTCAAAACACGGGGTTTGTGATCGGGTGATTTGGACAGAAAAAGGAATATGAGTGAGTGAGTGATTAAACTAAGGAAATTAAATCTATAAAATACTTTGAAGTCATTTTAATTCTATATTTAAAATCGTTTAACGATTAAAACTTAAAACGTACGTTTAAATAAAATTACGTGAACGTACGAAATAAAACGTGAAAATAAAAAAGTAAAATACCTACGGATATGGAAAATACATTTTTACAATCCTAATGATGCAAGAAAATTATAGGAAATTTAAAACTATTTTTTTTGGATTTTTCTTGATTTAATTTGAATTAAAAACTAATTTTAAATATTTAAAATAGACTTAAAATACTAAAAATCAGGAAAATAAGCTAGAAAATTACAAAACTATTTTTCAAAAATCTTAAATGACTAAAAAGAATTTTAGAAACTGGAATCACATTTTTTTGAATTGTTATGAATTTATTATGAATTTAATACTATTGAAAACTAATAAAAATGCTAGAAAATACTAATTAAGCTGAGAAAAATCTAGAAAAATACTTTTTATCACTTTTTGATTTTTCTAAAACTAGGAAAATTGAAATTGTGTTTTTCTGAACATTTTCTGAATTATTTGGATTAAATGCTAATTAAAAATGCTAGAAAATGACATAAAGTGCAGAAAAATAGTAAATGAATAGTGAAAAATATGAAAACTTCCAGTCAACGATAAAATAATACTGAGAACCCAGGAAAAATAACAGAAACTATTTTGGAGCACAAGAACAATGATTTGGGCGCACAACTAATGAAATAAGCACATGTAAATAAGCTAAAATCTAACCATAAGCTACTATAAGCTACCTTAGCCTTAATCTAACCTAAATTATGCTAATGCAACTGAATGGGACCCTAAAAGCACAGGCTAGAAGCGTTATAGCTATAAAACAGGTTCTATTAAACTTATGCCAAACGGCCCTTATGCATCTACTTTAAGCCTACATTAAGCTAGCAAGAAAAAATCACAAAATTTAACTAAAATGACCAGGCAGTAGACAACCAACCAATGATCTATAGTCCAAAATTTCAGCTTCTAAGGACCTAAAATGAAGAAATTAAAAAATCAAAACTAAAAGGTGAATGGGACAATGCAAGCTGATGCAGAACAGAAACAGAAAAAGTTGCAAAACCAAATGAAACAGTGCAGGGCCTATGATCCTTAATCTAACTATCTCAATGCATCAAAATGAACTTAAAACAGGTACTAAAGAGGCATCATAATTAGCAGAAGCTGAATTGAATATATAGGATCTAAAACTGCATAACCACATAAAAATCTAACAAATGCATTAAAAGAACGAAACAGCAGCTGAAATCAACCTAACTAGCTCTAATTAATGGTGATCAAATTTGATCAAGAGTCCAAATGAACAGTACATGCATGAACAACTTAAAATAAAGCTGTGCCAAACACCCCCTTAACTATCTGATTTTGCAATTCAGGGGTGCTCAGGCTTGGATAAGCTATATTCTAGGTTCCTAAACACCAAATAACTTATAAAAAATCTAATTGAACAGAAATCAGAGCTAAATAAGCACTAATCTATCTAACATACAAATAAGCTATTTTTTTTTTTGCTATTTTCTTGATTTTTGGCTAAAACTGATTAAGATAACTACAAAGATTGAATTAAGAACACATACTACTAATAAGAGCATATAATACTGAGAAAAGCTAAAATAAGCAACTAATAAGCTCTTGAACAGTGAATTGATTATTGTTGACTATTTATGACTGGAAATGAAAATTTAGCACAAAGACCAGGAAAACCTTCTACTTCTATTTAAAACAACTCTAATAAGCTACAGAAGCTTAATGAAGCAATTTTAAAAGATTGAAAACTCGAAAACAGTTAAGAACAAAAATGGCGGGAAAGCTAAAACAGGCAATTTTTGACTATTTATGATTGGGCTCTATTGATCTTGACCGTTGGCTTGGATTTTGGCGCGAAAATTTGATTCCACTTGGTCCTGTGATTTGGGACAGGGGAGGTGAGTATTAATTGAAGTTTGTAAGCTTGTGTGGTTGGGAAGGGAATAGGGTATGGGAAGTTGAGTGTTGCAGGGTGGTTTTGCAGAGGGTGGTTGAAGATGGTGGTTTGAGGAGGGAAAACGTGGGTTTTGACAGGGTCAAGGGTAGGTCAAAGTTCATGGTCCAAGGGTCAAAAAGGGTAATGGGCTTGGGCTGGTATTGTGTTGGGTTTTATATTTTGTTTTGGGTATTTTATTTTGGCAGGTTTGGTAGTAGGCTTAAGCCCAAGGATCACTTTTGCAATTTATCCAAACTTGAGGGACTGAATTAGCAACTTTCCAAAATTTATTAAAAGGACCAATTTTGACAAGTTAGAATTACCAAAGGACTAAAAATGTTAATTTTCCAATTTAAAATGTCCAGGGGTAAATTCTATCAATCTTTGAAATTTCAGGGACTAAAGTTGCCATTTTGCAAAACCGAGCTTTATAAGGCTAATTTTGACAACTTAAAAATTCTTGAGGGCCTTTTATAAAAAATTACATGTTTTGAATAACCAGGGACTAGATTTTGACAATTATTGCATAAAATACAGTCTAAATATTTTTTTCTGTCTTTTTGAGACTTTTCAAAGTGTTTTTGACTGTTTTTGCAGTGTAGAAGGAACAAAAATGATGAGTATTTACACACTCATCAATCCCCCACACTAAAACATTGCTAGTCCCTAGCAATCTTTTGAGAAAACTTAATGGATTTGAATCTCTTTACCAAAAGCCATTACTTCTGGAGTAGCCAAATGTTTTAGTTCAAGTAAGAACTATGGTACACTGATAACCATATGATTTTGAGCAAATCACCAGCTTCCAACGGATTTGATTTGTCTTTACCAGAAGCCTTTTGCTTCTGGACTAGCCAACTCTTAGATAAAATATCTTTGGTGAGTTGATTACCTATTATGGTTTTTCAACTTCGTTTACCACAAGCCATAAATTTGCGGGCTAGCCAACTCTTCACTAATTAAAGATATGGTGAGCTGAACACCATACAATTTTGGGCAAATTGCAAGCCATCAACGGATTTGAGATATCTTTACCAAGAGCCGTTTGCTCCTGGATTAGCCAATCCTTTTGTTTATTAGACATGGCGGACTGATAACCGTAAGCTGAGTAAGTGCAAAACACTTACTCCAAAAAAAAATTTTTGGCTAAAAATAGGGGGATAAGATGGTAATACATATGATAAAATTCGTGAGAATTCCCCCCTACACTAGAAATGAATATTGCCCTCAATATTCAAAGTACCGGCGGTTATGCCGAAACATAGAACGTAAAAGGGAAATACTACGGCCATTATTTGAATTTTTTTTTTTTTTTTTGGATGAAAACTTATATACAACAGCGGTGGGCAACTCCCCCACACTAGGGTGGTAGAAAGTAGAAAGAAATCAGAAATATGGGTGAAAACCCATATAGTGTGCTACTGTTTTTGTTCCTCGAGTCGCTAGCTTGACTCGACCCCGCATTCATTGGTTCATGGGGAAGCAAAGTGGAAGAAACAATCTCCATTGGACTTTCATTCAAGATGTTTGGACAAACATTTGAAGTACGTGAAAGTTCCACACCGATGAGATATATTCCCGGCTCAAGATAATGGTACATGGAAATGCTGGGATCAAAGATAATATCTTCATTCCCGAAGGAGTGAAGAACAGGAGAAGTGACAGAATATATGAAGAAAAGAAAGAAAATCATGATAAAAATCATGACTAACTCTTCATCCTTGATCCGTGCAAAACCGTCAAGTTTTTCTCACTCAAGCCGGCCACTTGTGAATGGCCGACCGTAAGAAACTTAAAACGGCTTAAGCACGAACTCAATGAAGATCTGGGGAGTATAGTGTTTCCCCGGGTCGTTATGTCCCAGCGAGCTATGCAATGGATCACCAAACGTATAGTGATCGAGAGATTTGAACGGAAAAAGGATTTGAAATGATTATAACTACAGAAGAAGTACATAAACTACAAGGGCTTAAATGCAAATTAAAGGAAATTAAAAAGATAAAAAATATTAAATAAACGCTATCACTATTTGCAAAATGATGTTTTTGATTTTATGTTTTTATAAAACTTGAATTAAAAATTACGTAACGTACAAGTGAGAAAGTGAAACTTATACAATATAAATCCTAAAAATATGAAAAATATATTTTTACAGTCCTAATGATGAAAGAAAATTTATAGAAAAAGAAAATTATTTTTATAACTAATTGTCTAATTATTATTAATTAAAAACTATTTTTAACTATTTAATATTAGCCTAAAATACAAGAAAATATGAAACAAAGCTAGAAAAATAAAATTTTGAATTAGAAAAATCTAAAATAACAAAATAGAATTTTCAAAACTATTTTTGTATTTTTCTGAATATTTTTCTATTTTCTAGGAATTAAAAACTATTAAAAACTAATTAAATTATTTAAAAATACAAATTTAACTAAGAAAAATCTAGAAAAATATTTTTTTGCCTTTTTATATTTATCTTAACTTAAGAAAAATGAAAAATTATTTTTTTGAACCTTTTCTTAATTTTTTGTATTAAATGCTAATTAAAAATGCTTAAAAACTAATTAAAATCAAGAAAAATAGCAAACTGACTTGGAAAAATCTGAAAATTTCAGGAAAACTCTAAAATTATATTTAGAATCTAAGAAAAATGGAAAAACAGGTGCTTGTGTGGAGGAATTTGAAACTGATGTGCAAAGTGCTTATGAAATAAGCACTTGGATAAGCTAAAGGGACAAAACAAGCACCAAACTGATACACAAGCTAAAATATGCTAAAAGTGACCAAATGCAACTAGAATCAACAAGCTATAACCTCTGGATTGCAAATTACCAAGATTATGAAGATTTGATATTATAAGCTAAAACAGTTTTCAGTGGTCTACTTTGAGCCAAAGAATAAGCACTCAAATAAGCTAGAAACCAAAAACAAAATAAGGAGACCTAAACTAGACCTAGCTGGGACCTTGTAAACCAAAGTGGAGACCTAGATGAGCTCAAATGAGCTTTGCACAAGCTCTGCAAAACCTGCATAACCCCTGTGCAGACTTAATGCCCTGCACAGGGCATTTAGTCCCATTTTGACAAAGCTCATATGAAGCTTCTAAAAATTTGATAAAAATTTGAAAAAATACTAATAAGAAACAAGACCAGCTGAAGTATTTGAACCCACAATTTCACTTACATTGGCTCAGAAATGAGTCCATGAAAATTCCTTCTAGGTTGGATGAAAACTGGAATTTTGCATTTTTGACTTTTGAAGCAAACATGAAAAGTTGACTTTAATGAGATTTGATCTAGATTTAAGGACTGAAATAGATGTATAATGATGAAATGAAGCTAATGTAATCTAACTTTATGGATTTTAAACACAAAATGAGCTTTTGAGTTTGTAAAACTCCAACAGTTAAGCAATAAGACAGATTTTTGTGATGTTTGACTTTAAGGTTTTGCAGGTACAAGTTAAAGACAGGAATGAGTACACTAGGGCTATACAAACATAAAACATCAACATTCCACCACTGAGCAAACCCCTATGACAGTTAATTCAGCAGATCCAAACACACCTTTGTATGACTGTTTTGAACTTAAAATGAGATTACCACTGATTAGGCTATAGCAGACACTAAAACTGATTCTAATATCCTAATTATCACTTAATTAAACAGGCTTAAACCATCCTTAACCACAAATACAGATACAAAGACAAAATGTAAACTAAATGAAAAATGGAATTGAGATTAATACTCACAGGTGTCCAACTGGAGTTGCAGGCTAAACCAAACCCAAAACTAACCTAATCTAGTCTAATCCACCCCATATCCATCCTCTGCAACAACTATTATCATCACCATTCCCATTCCTTGATCAGTTTGACTTTCATTGACCATGGTCCAATATTGCTTGAAACTAACTTATAAGCTTACAATAAGCTTTGATAAGCTTAAATAAGCTGATTTGAGCTAAAACAAAGCTAAATGGAAGCTTTAATTCAGGAATTTGAAACTAGCTTTTTCAACAGTGAACTTAAAACTTGGAATTTATATAAAAGACTTGAATTGAAACTCAAAAGCACATACAATGATGTTTTCACTTAAATGTGATACATGGAAACTAAAATTACAACATTTTAACTAAAACTAAAACATTTATTTGAAAAACGACATTAAGGAAAATAAAAATAACTAACTACTCTTTCCTCTATTCCTCTTGCTTCTTTTTTATACCCAAACTGTTTCTCCACTTGTTCTGAGCTTTTCCCACCTCTATTTGAGACCCTTGGATTAGTTGGAGTCATCTTGGCCCTTCATTTCATTTTGGCGGGAAAATGGGCTTTTGACAGTTGGAGGTTGAGTGAGGGGGGGGGGGGGGGGGGAAGGTGCGTTAAATGTTTATTGGAGGCTTGCTGAGGTGGGGGAATATGGGAGTGGGTTAGTGAGCTGGAAAGATGCGGTGCTTGAGTGTTGCAGACAGTGGCAGTGAAGAAGGTGAAAAGGGAGGGAACCCGTGAGGGTGGTTGACTGGTTTAACTTGGGTATTAATAGACAGGGGGGTCAAAAGTGGGGGTCAATTTGGTAAGGGTCCAATTGGTAATGGCAGGGGGGTCAGAAGTGGTATTGACATAGTCCAAAGGGTTTAAAGGGTTTAATATCACAAGGACTAGTTTGTAAATTCTGAAAAATGAGGGACCAGTTCTGCCAATTATGCAAAGTTGTTCCAAGGACTAAAAGTGACAAGTTTCAATAATTCAAGGACCAAACTTGACATTTTCCAATTTTCCAAGGACTAATTTTGCCAAATTTTAAACTTGAAGGACCAATCTTGTAATTTTCTCAAACTTTTGACATTTTTCACCAAAGGACTAAATTTGACAACTTATGATTTTAAAAGGACCTTTGGTGATTTTTCTTTTGAAATTAAGGCTCAGGGACTATTTCTGACAATTTTAGAAACTTGGGGGACTGAAACTGCCAATTATGCAAACTTTGCTCATTTTTCATCTGTTTTTAAACATTTTGCATCTGAAACATATAAAATGCAATTTTGGAATATTTTCAATGTTTTGATGCATTTCTGAGCATTTTTAGACGTTTTGCAGTTCAGATTGACCCAAAAATGATGAGTATTTACACACTCATCAATCCCCCACACTAAACTATTGCTAGTCCCTAGCAATCTTTTGAGAAAAACTTAATGGATTTGAATCTCTTTACCAAAAGCCATTACTTCTGGAGTAGCCAATTATTTCAGTTCAAGTAAGAACCTTGGTACACTGATAACCATGTGATTTTGAGCAAACCACCAGCTTTCAACGGTTTTGATTTGTCTTTACCAGAAGCCGTTTGCTTCTGGACTAGCCAACTCTTAGATAAAATATCTTTGGTGAGCTGATTACCAATTATGGTTTTCCAACTGCCTTTACCACAAGCCATAAACTTGCGGGCTAGCCAACTCTTCACTAATTAAAGATATGGTGAGCTGAACACCATACAATTTTGGGCAAATTGCAAGCCGTCAACGGATTTGAGATATCTTTACCAAGAGCCGTTTGCTCCTGGGTTAGCCAATCCTTTTGTTTATTAGACAAGGCGGACTGATAACCAAATGAGTAAGTGCAAAACACTTACTCCAAAAAAAAAATTTGGCCAAAAATGGGGGAATTGGGCGGTATAATTACATGATAAAATTCGTGAGAATTCCCCCCCCCCCCCACACTAGAAATGAATATTGCCCTCAATATTCAAAGTACCGGCGGTTATGCCGAAACAAAGAACGTAAAAGGGAAATACTACGGCCATTATTTGAAAATTATTATATATATATATATATATATATATATATATATATATTTGAGAAAACTTATATACAACATGTGGGGCAACCCCCCCCACACTAGGGTGGGACACACGGGTGAAAACCCATGTTTAGCTACTGTTTTTGATTACCGAGTCGCTAGCTTGACTCGACCCCGAATTCATTGGTTCATGGAGAAGCAAAGTGGAAGAAACAATCTCCATCGGACTTTCATTCAAGTTGTTTGGACAAACATTTGAAGCACGTGAAAGTTCCACACCGATGAGATATACATAGAAAGACCCGACTCAAAAATGATAAATGAAAATGCCGGGGTCAAAGATAGTGTCTTCATTCCCGAAGGAGTGAAAATGGAGAGAAATCACAAGATATTTGAGGAAAGGAAGAAAGATTTTGATAACAATCAGGATCCATTCCTCATCCTCAAATGCAGACGTATCGGGAGGAAGGGTGAAGGTAGTATCATTGATAAGCAAACTCATACGATAGTGTACACCTTCCTCCGAGCTAATATCATCCTCAAGATCAAAATAGAAATGATCATGTTCCGGAGGAGATATATCATGAGAGAGTTCACCGGAGAACTCTTTATGAAGAGAATCATTCACATGAAGTGAATTTGTGAACTCTTGTTCCATTGTGGGCTCATCACTATCCTCAGTCTGAGTATCAAAGAGTGGATTCTCATAAATTAAAGTGAATTCAGAGTCGAATTCAAATAGAGGATTGGTGAAAGTAGCTTTGAATGTTTCGGGAACAAAGTGATCTACATTCTCTATTGGACTGTTAGGGTGAGAAGTGAGTGAACGATCATTATCAATGAGACTTTCAGTCTCTCTCAGATCGGCTTCGAAATCAAAGAGTGGATTGATGTGAGTGAGTTCATCGGTGAACTCCTCAAGAAGATGATCAGCATCAGATTGTGGAAGTGATGCCTCAACATACTCGATATTTCCATAGGAAGCACAATCTTCGCTACAATTGGAGAAAGTTTCAAAATGATCATTTGAACACTCAAGAGGGGAAAGAGAATCACACATATGGTTAAAAGTTCCCTGTGACTCTCTCGGGATTGGGACAAGGTCCTCAACACTAGACTTTATGAATTCGTCCGATTCCTTTTCAGGAACAGTGTCAAGATGCTCATCCCCCATGTTTAGAGAGTGAGTGGGAGCTTCGGGTGTGATAGCAGTTGTTTGAGAATGAATCTCAACTGCTGGGATATCATTTGATGAACTTGATGAATTTTTATAGAATTGAAGGATATCAAGTGTATCCTCATCATCACTGTCATCAGAAATAAAACGAAATTGAGAGCTAGATATGGCTGCTTTTTCTTTTGCAATTGATTCCCTAATAGATTTTTCAAACGCAATTTTGGAATTTAATTTAGCAGCCTGCTCTTCAGCTAACAATTCTTCCATGGATTTTGGATTATCTTGGGAATGTTTACATTCCTTCAAATCTTTCACTAAATCCAAAAGATCAAGGAGAAGATTTTGAGGAAGTGGATCAGGCTGAGGTGGTGCCTGATTCATTTGGTACTGTAGAGGTTGGTCATGATACGAAGAGTCGTAATTGTTACAAGGAAATGGATTCCTTGTTCGACAATCAGAGCTACAGTGAGGACCTCCACAATACTCACAACAGTAAAACTGATGTGGCTGTGAGTCACATGTGTTGTAGTCATAATTGTTATCAGGAACCTGCTCATAGACAAGCGTGTTTCCCAATGGACAATCAGAACTGGAGTGTGAACCACCACAGTACTCACAACAATAAAACTGCTGAGTCTCACAGTGTGGTAGCTGATGGAATAAATCAGTTGTGTTATGGTAAGAATAGGGATCTTGGTTATAGACAGACCCGTTTCCTGACTCCACCATGCTACAACTGGGGCAATTGCCACCATTATAAGGACCATCACACCATTGACAACCAAGAGGGTGAGGATAAGCCATAGAAAGAATCAAATGTTTTCAGAGGGGTAGGGATGAAGAATCAAAGATGTGAGAGGGTAAAGATGGATATTTTTGGATTTTTGGATAAACATTTTGTAAAAACAAAGAATGAAAATCTTTTTGGGTTTTTGATTTTTAAAAGAAAATATATACACATACAGATGGTATGAACAATGAGTGAATATTCAAATCACTAATCTGCTAGACGGAAGATAATCAGCACAGCTCCCCGGCAGCGGCGCCAAAAATTTGATCCGTGCAAAACCGTCAAGTTTTTCTCACTCAAGCCGGCCACTTGTGAATGGCCGACCGTAAGAAACTTAAAACGGCTTAAGCACGAACTCAATGAAGATCTGGGGAGTATAGTGTTTCCCCGGGTCGTTATGTCCCAGCGAGCTATGCAATGGATCACCAAACGTATAGTGATCGAGAGATTTGAACGGAAAAAGGATTTGAAATGATTATAACTACAGAAGAAGTACATAAACTACAAGGGCTTAAATGCAAATTAAAGGAAATTAAAAAGATAAAAAATATTAAATAAACGCTATCACTATTTGCAAAATGATGTTTTTGATTTTATGTTTTTATAAAACTTGAATTAAAAATTACGTAACGTACAAGTGAGAAAGTGAAACTTATACAATATAAATCCTAAAAATATGAAAAATACATTTTTACAATCCTAATGATGAAAGAAAATTTATAGAAAAAGAAAATTATTTTTATAACTAATTGTCTAATTATCATTAATTAAAAACTATTTTTAACTATTTAATATTAGCCTAAAATACAAGAAAATATGAAACAAAGCTAGAAAAATAAAATTTTGAATTAGAAAAATCTAAAATAACAAAATAGAATTTTCAAAACTATTTTTGTATTTTTCTGAATATTTTTCTATTTTCTAGGAATTAAAAACTATTAAAAACTAATTAAATTATTTAAAAATACAAATTTAACTAAGAAAAATATTTTTTTGTCTTTTTATATTTATCTTAACTTAAGAAAAATGAAAAATTATTTTTTTGAACCTTTTCTTAATTTTTTGTATTAAATGCTAATTAAAAATGCTTAAAAACTAATTAAAATCAAGAAAAATAGCAAACTGACTTGGAAAAATCTGAAAATTTCAGGAAAACTCTAAAATTATATTTAGAATCTAAGAAAAATGGAAAAACAGGTGCTTGTGTGGAGGAATTTGAAACTGATGTGCAAAGTGCTTATGAAATAAGCACTTGGATAAGCTAAAAGGACAAAACAAGCACCAAACTGATACACAAGCTAAAATATGCTAAAAGTGACCAAATGCAACTAGAATCAACAAGCTATAACCTCTGGATTGCAAATTACCAAGATTATGAAGATTTGATATTATAAGCTAAAACAGTTTTCAGTGGTCTACTTTGAGCCAAAGAATAAGCACTCAAATAAGCTAGAAACCAAAAACAAAATAAGGAGACCTAAACTAGACCTAGCTGGGACCTTGTAAACCAAAGTGGAGACCTAGATGAGCTCAAATGAGCTTTGCACAAGCTCTGCAAAACCTGCATAACCCCTGTGCAGACTTAATGCCCTGCACAGGGCATTTAGTCCCATTTTGACAAGCTCATATGAAGCTTCTAAAAATTTGATAAAAATCTGAAAAAATGCTAATAAGAAACAAGACCAGCTGAAGTATTTGAACCCACAATTTCACTTAGATTGGCTCAGAAATGAGTCCATGAAAATTCCTTCTAGGTTGGATGAAAACTGGAATTTTGCATTTTTGACTTTTGAAGCAAACATGAAAAGTTGACTTTAATGAGATTTGATCTAGATTTAAGGACTGAAATAGATGTATAATGATGAAATGAAGCTAATGTAATCTAACTTTATGGATTTTAAACACAAAATGAGCTTTTGAGTTTGTAAAACTCCAACAGTTAAGCAATAAGACAGATTTTTGTGATGTTTGACTTTAAGGTTTTGCAGGTACAAGTTAAAGACAGGAATGAGTACACTAGGGCTATACAAACATAAAACATCAACATTCCACCACTGAGCAAACCCCTATGACAGTTAATTCAGCAGATCCAAACACACCTTTGTATGACTGTTTTGAACTTAAAATGAGATTACCACTGATTAGGCTATAGCAGACACTAAAACTGATTCTAATATCCTAATTATCACTTAATTAAACAGGCTTAAACCATCCTTAACCACAAATACAGATACAAAGACAAAATGTAAACTGAATGAAAAATGGAATTGAGATTAATACTCACATGTGTCCAACTGGAGTTGCAGGCTAAACCAAACCCAAAACTAACCTAATCTAGTCTAATCCACCCCATATCCATCCTCTGCAAAAACTATTATCATCACCATTCCCATTCCTTGATCAGTTTGACTTTCATTGACCATGGTCCAATATTGCTTGAAACTAACTTATAAGCTTACAATAAGCTTTGATAAGCTTAAATAAGCTGATTTGAGCTAAAACAAAGCTAAATGGAAGCTTTAATTCAGGAATTTGAAACTAGCTTTTTCAACAGTGAACTTAAAACTTGGAATTTATATAAAAGACTTGAATTGAAACTCAAAAGCACATACAATGATGTTTTCACTTAAATGTGATACATGGAAACTAAAATTACAACATTTTAACTAAAACTAAAACATTTATTTGAAAAACTGGGGAGTATAGGGTTTCCCCGGGTCGTTATGTCCCAGCGAGCTATGCAATGGATCACCAAACGTATAGTGATCGAGAGATTTGAACGGAAAAGGAGATTTGAATATGATTATAACTAAAGGAAAAGGAAACAAATTACAGAGGCTTAAATGCAAATTAAAGAAAATTAAAAAGATAAAAAATATTAAATAAACGCTATCACTATTTTTAAAATTGATGAACGTTTAAAACTTAAAACCTACGTTTAAATAAAATTACGTAAACGTACAGAATAAAAAGTGAGATCTAAGAAATAAAAGTCCTAAAAATATGAAAATGATATTTTTACAAACCTAATGATAAAATAAAATATTTAGGAAAAGAAAATTATTTTTATAACTAATTATCTATTTATTATTAATTAAAAACTATTTTTAACTATTTAATAATAACCTAAAATGAAAGAAAATATGAAATAAAGCTTGAAAAATAAAATTATGAATTGGAAAAGTCTAAAATATCAAAAGAGAATTTTCAAAACTATTTTTGTATTTTTCTGATTATTTTTCTATTTTCTATGAATTAAAAACTATTTAAAACTACTTAAATTACTAAAAAATACAAATTTAACTAAGAAAAATCTAGAAAAATATTTTTTTGTCTTTTTATATTTATCTTAACTTAAGAAAAATGAAAAATTATTTTTTTTTGAAACTTTTCTTAATTTTTTGTATTAAATGCTATTTAAAAATGCTTAAAAACTAATTTAAATGGAGAAAAATACCAAACAGTACTGGAAAAATCTAAAAAATTCAAGAAAAGCTTAAAATAATATTTAGAATCTAAGAAAAATATAAAAAACAGGGGTTGCGTGGAGGAAAATGAAACTGATGTGGAATGTGCTTAAAAATAAGCACTAAGAATAAGCTAGAAGCTACAATAAGCTACCAACCTGTAACAGAAGCTAGGATAAGCTAAAATTACCAAAATGCAACTTATCACAACTGCTTTGAACCTCTAAATCACCATGAACACAGATTTGGCTTATTTGAGCTTTTGTGCAAAAACAGTTTTAGGGGGGCAACTTGCAGCTTAAAGATAAGCACTGGATAAGCCTAAAACCTAAAGCCAGATATTGCAATCTAAAGATGACCTAGCAAAGGGCTTGTAAACCAAAAATTAGCCACTCACAAGCTCTTTTGAGCTTGTCAGGAACTCTACAGGTTCCTGCCAAATCACAGTTATCAGTGCACAGGGCAACAAG